>APFE030624495.1:0-14743 GCA_000404065.3 Pinus taeda
AGAAGCTATTTTAAAGAAATCTTTAATAAATCTTCTGTAGTATCTAGCATGTCCTAGAAAGCTTCTCACATCAGTTTGAGTTTTAGGAACATAAAGATTCCGAATGACCAATATTTTAGATGGATCTACCTGAATACCTTGAGATGAAATAAAATGTCCAAGCACTATTCCTTCGCTCATCATCATATGGCATTTTTCAGTACTTAGGGAGAGGTGAGCTTGTATACATCTTTTAAGTACTTTCTCAAGGTTTTGTAATGCATCTTCAAAAGACACACCATAAGGAGTAAAATCATCCATAAATATTTCCGTAGAATCATTCAGCATATCGGAAAAAATTCCTATAATAGCTCTTTGAAAAGTTACTGGTGCATTACATAGCCCAAATGGAAGAACTCTATAGGCAAAAGTTCCCCAGGGGCTGGTGAAAGTGGTCTTGTCTTGGTCTTGGGGTGCAATTCTTATCTGATTATACCCACTGAATCCATCCAAAAAAGAAAAGAATTTCTTCCCTGCCAGACTGTCCAACACCTGATCAATGAAGGGTAAAGGAAAGTGATCCTTTTGAGTAGCTTTGTTTAAAGCTCTGTAGTCAACACATACTCTCCATTTCCCGTTTTTCTTAGGGACAATTACTAATGGGGAAACCCATCCACTGTCAGATATAGGATATATAAAGGCTGCATTAAGCAATTTTTGAAGTTCTTCTTTAACAATTTCTCGTAAATTAGGGTTCATTCGTCTTTGGGGTTGACAAACAGGTCGACATCCTTCTTTAATGTAAATTCGATGAGTACATAATTCAGAAGAAATACCTTTCATGTCCGTGTAATCCCATGCAAATGCCTCCTTATATTCATGCAATAACTTCATTAATTGTTGTGTTTGAACATCTATTAAGTCAGGATTTATGTTTAATGTCTTGTCGGGTTCAATTTCAACTGTTATGCTTTTAGATGAGATTATGGTTAAAGTCTGAGATGAACCTTCAGATTCAATCTTTTCTTGTGCATCAGTTTCAAAAATTGCAGTTAATTGATTGTGTGTTTCAGCAATAACAGAAGAAGGTTCACAAATAAAATTATTAATTATCTCATCCTCTGTATTGTCTTTAAGAGTTAAAGCTTGCCCAATAGTTAGAATAGGCTGAACAACATTATCATCATAATCCATCCATATAGAATCATCATTATTAACTACTGGTGTAGCATGAGGGTAAAGAGTAAGCTGTTTTGTTTCATAACCATTAGAAATTGTCATTGAACCAGATCTTCAACTAATAAAAGCATCAGCGGTGGCCAGCCATGGCCTTCCTAGAATTAAGGGATGTCCCCCCAGCTTTGTTTTAGTCTGCAATACCACAAAATCAGCTGGGTATTTCCAGGATTCAACTGAAATAAGTAGATCCTCAACAACTCCTTCAGGTTTAATTGTGGAACGGTCAGCCAACTCTAAAATGGTGGGTGTATCTCTGATTGTGTTATTTAGCTGTAACAATTGTGAAGTTTCAAGAGTCATTATATTAATTGCAGCACCTAAATCTACCAGAACTCAGGGAATCATTGTTTTACCAATCTGAACCGTGACTGTAGGATGGCCGGGATCACCATATTTCACGGGAGGGGCTTTTCCAGACATTAATGCAGACAAGTCTCCCATCACATGTACTGTAAGGGGGTCCTTGGTTTTCCTACCAGGTTTCTTAACACAAATATCCCTTAATGTTATGGCATAAATTGGTACATCTTTTAATGCTTGTAAAAGTGGAATTTTAATATACAAATTTTGCAATTCCCCTAGAAAATTAAAAGCAGGTGTTTCAGCTGTTTTGGTTAAAACCAAATGCTTGGGGAATGGTGGTTCTGTTATTTCAACATTCTTGTTAGGAGGTGGTTGTGCTTCTTTATGTTTCTCAGTTTTGTTTTTATCCGAATCAGAAGAAGTTATGTCATCAATAATAGGCTCTACTATTTTTCCAGATCTCAAATGAATATCATTACATTGCATAGTAGGAAATATAGACTGATTCTGAATATCAATGACTTGCACAACTTTATTATTGGGGTTAGGATTTGGTTGCACGGGTAGCTGGGGTCTCATTTGGTTATTTGGCGAGGCATTTGATGGCAGAGGGAGTGGTTGTTGGAATTGAGGCAATTGATTTGGATACGGGAGTGGTTGGCTTCTCCAATTTGAATTCCAAGGGTTGAAAGAAGATGGTTGTTGTGGAGGCCAAGGAGTCCACATTGAAGGATCGACAAAGGGAGGGTTTTGCATTTGCTGCATGGGTGGGAAATTCATTTGATTGAAGGGTGGGCATTGCATTTGGTTGAAGGGAGGGTAATTTGTTTGGCCAAAAGCAGAATAATTGTTCCAACGATTAAATGGCATACTAGAGTTCATACCTTGTCCTTTTGGTTGCCATTGTCTTCTTTGAGTTAGCAGGTCAACTGCTTCAGCTTCTTCTTCCGTTGGCTGCAATGCTGCTTTTATTCCTGGTAGAGATGGACATTGTGTTGTCTCATGATCTTTCTCACAAATGGTACAAATTGGTATTTTATCCATTGGGCATTCCCTTAGTGGATGTTTTTCTCTGCACTTCGGGCAAAAGACAGCCAGAGTTGCTTCTGCTTCGGCCTGCTTCTTCTTAACCTGCAAAGTGTCAATTTGTGAAGCAAAAGAACTTAACATCTCAGTTTTAAATTCTTCAATTAAATTAACTATTTCCGCTCTTGTTTCTCCTCCATTGGCTGATTTTTGCACTCTTGAATAGGTGGAATCTCTTGTTCTGTTTCTTGCAGCTCCCCTAGAGCACCTCTTAGCCAGTTCACAAATCTCATCATATGATTCCTTAGATATGTCTCCCTTGGCAAGCATGTTGAACATATTTAAACAATCATCCCTTAAACCTCTAAGTAATATTGTTTTGCGAATTTCCTTACTTATATCCGGATGATCAGATCTCTGTGTGTTGTACTGCAGCCTTTCTATGTAGTCCTCCAGACTCTCATCCGGCTTTTGTGCCATATTGAATAGTTCATCCTTCTTTTCTCTTGTCCAGCAGTAGTCTTGATATTTAAGCAGAAATTTTTGTTTCATCTGCTCCCATGTTGTGATTACCTGACTTCCAAGTCTCACGAACCATCTTAAAGCATTCCCTTTTAAGGTGGCTAGAAACAGTTTCAACTTTTGAGCATTAGTAACATAATCATAACTTCTGCATAATATATCAAATTCAAAAATAAATTCATCCGGATCCTCAGAGGATAAACCATGAAAGTTAGGTAAAGCAGACAATGGAATATTTTTCATTGTTCCTGCAGGGAGATCACTGATGGGAAATCCCAAGGTAGAGAGGGAATTTTCATCCCTTCTTTCTTCTTCAGGATCTGCACGTCCTCCACCAAAGAAACCATCATTGTTTCCTTCCATTGTTGGCTCTCCTACTGCACTTGCTCGATCGTCAAGATCTTCTATTGGCTCTTCGATGTTTTCTACCGGTCGTCCAACGCTTTCTATTATTTCCTCAATGTACTCTGCTGATCTACTAACACTTTCCCCTGACTCTCCAGCACTGACTGCTGGTTCTTCTATATTTTCAGGACCCACGACTTCCTCTGTTTTGTAATCTGATTGAGGGGAGTGCTGAAGTTTTGGTCTTCGAGAACTTAATCTCTGTGATGATTCAGCCCCTGATACAATCTCGTCGATAAAAGTTTTTCTTCCCCCCCTTCCTTTGCCTTGGCCACCTGTGGCGTTAGTTTTCTTCTGGTTTCCACGTCCTCTCATACAACCTGCACATTTAAAAAGAAAAGATTAATGCTTTTGAAATCTATAACTACCTTCCCCGGCAACGGCGCCAAAATGTTGGTCGCTTTAATTGCTTTCACAATTCAAGCTCCACATAAATTGTCAACCCGAGGAAGTCTTTTTATTTCAAAGATAATCACGCACTAGATATGCTCAATTTCAAAAGCAGGAACAATGTTGTAGTAAAAGAAAGAACACACAATTATTAATCTCACCAATCTACTGATTCACACTCTACTTAATCAAAGTTGAAGTCAATTAGGTTATAGCAGAAATAATTTCTCTGTTGCAGTTACAACCCAAACAAAGGAAGATCAGTCTGAAAGGAAAGAAATCAATCAACCACAGCAGGAACAGGACCCTATTCCTTAGTTAGGAACTTCAGCACCTGATGCCTGACACTTAATCACACTGTAGGAAAAGTAACTTCAAGAGATCGAGACCCTATTCCTATGAACATGAACCTTCAGCACTTGTTCTCTTGTTTCTAATCACACTGCAGGCAAAGGAAAGCAATTAATGAGAGCAGGACCCTATTCCTTTGGGCAGGAATCTTCAGCACCTGCCTCCCAACATCATTCATTCATACAATCAATAGAAATGGATTTCTCAACTTCCAAGAGTGAAGGCATTCAATACATGCAGCGCTAAGGAAACAGAGTATTACTAAACTGTGTAACTAGTGTCCTACAACAGAATTAAAGTGAAGTGCAAACACATAAAGAATTAAACAAATTACAGGAACCAAAGGGTGAATCTTGTGAGGAAGGCGGGCCCTTTCCCTCTCACAAGATTCCCCGAGGGAAAGAACTAAATTGGAATGCTCAAAGGAAGAATTTATTCATCTGTCAAAGTAACTGATATATTACAGATGGAGACTAGCTCCAGTTCTCACACAATATTCTCCTGTAGCTTTACAACAACCGACCCTTTCTAATGATGATGTCTCCTCCTTTTAAAGAGGAGACATCTTTTACAATTTACATGAGAGCGGATCTACGTTATCTCAAATCTGTTCTCTTTCCCAAAACAGGACTATTCTGTTCTTCATAAAAAAGATATTGTTACAATAGAGACAACAAGAATGCTATCTTCAGGATAATCTAGGTAACCTTGTCGTCATGCTGCTGCTACTATTCCACAAAAAGTTCTTCCAGAATCGCAAATTACGCATTACGGAATTTACGTGCTTGACGGATGTTTCAGCAACTGAGTCAGCTGTTTCAGCAAAGGAGTCAGCTGTTTCAGCAACGGCCGCTTGTTCCTAACAACGTATATTACTTATCTGCGATCTTTGAACTTGTGTTAGCAACGATACACTTCAATTAATGATAAAATATAAGAGTATTATGGAATTAAATGTAAAACAGATTAAACATATAATAAAGAAGAGGTTTTTATATACCTTGGGATAAAGTAGATGAAAATGATAATGGAATTCTTTTTAATCATGGTTATAAGAGTAGAATGGTGTCAAAGTATATAGCAAAAAATGATACATAGTGGAGTCCTAACAGAAGCGAGGGAGAGGGAGATAAGGGGAAGCAAGAGAGAGAGAGAGAGAGAGAGAGAGAGAGAGAGAGAGAGGGATATGTAGATTGATTGAAGAAATAGATTGTATGTTTTGGCATTGATATAGAGAGGCAAATGGAGATAGAGATATAGATGGAAAGTGAAGAGAGGAAATAGGATATAGATGGAGAGAGGAAGGGAGGGACAAAGAGATTGATAGATATGAAGTGAAATAGCATGTGCGTTTGGGGGGTTGAGATAGAGTGGAAAATAAGGAGAGATGGAGGGATATATAGATATATATGGGTGGGTGGAGAGGGGAGAATATTTATTGCACTAGATACATTAATTTTAGTGTAGATGGTGATTTCTAATCTAATTTGATTTCTTGCACTTGATGGATTCATTTTAGTGTAGATGTTTATTTCTAATGATATTTTCTTGCTTTCACTAGATGCATTAATTTCAATGTAGATGATTTGTAACCCTATTTGATTTCTTGCAATAAATGCATTGATTTCAATGTAGATGGTGATTTCTATTCATATTTGATTGCTTGCACTAGATCCATTGATTTCAATGTAGATTTTGATTTCTAATAATGTTTGATTTCTTTCACTAGATGCATTTATTTCAATGTAGATGGTGATTTCTAATGTTATTTGATTGCTTGGACTAAATTCATTGATTTCAATGTAGATGGTGATTTCTAATCCTATTTGATTGCTTGCACTAGATGCATTGATTTCAGTGTAGATGTTGCTTTATAATCCTATTTGCTTACTTGCACTAGGTGTATTAATTTTAATGTAGATGTTGGTTTATAATCCAATTTTCTTATGTGCACTAGATGAATTGATTCGAGTGTAAATGTCGATTTCTAATCTTATTTGACTGCTTTCATTAGATGAAGTGATTTTAGTGTAAATGTTGTTCTCTAATCTTATTTAATTTCTTGCATTAGATTCATTAATTTTAGTGTAAATGTTTATTTATGTTTTGATATAATTAGATATATGATGGTACATTAATTTTAAAGTGATGGATTAACATTGTGCATTGATTTCAGTGTAAGCACAAAACATTATTGACAATGTACATTGATTTTTGTGTTATAATAATTCAACCTATTAATATTGGAGAGAAGGAGAGACAAGGAATGATGTTTACTACAGTAGATTAAGCTAAAGATTTAAATGGTTTATGGTTTATGGTTTAACTTGTCATTTTCATATAATCCATATGAAAATATGACAATCAGTATGAAAAGATGGCAAAATTAAAAAGGTGACAATAAGAATAATAGAAGAAAATAGTTTTAGATTAACCACAATTAAGACTATTTGTAATTCACTATATTCTTGTTTTTCACATTTTCTATCATTCAAAGCTATTACATTGTCCCTTTACATTCAAAATTTATATTTCATCATTTTTCACCATTAAAGTTATTATCATCACAACAAACTGAGGCGACTAAGAAAATTTAAAATTAAAATATACAGATTAATCTGAGACATATTAGCATATTTAAAATGATTATATTAATATTAGATGAATTTAGATATTATTGATAAAATTAATCATATGTTTGTTAGATTTTCATTGGCTACACATGACTGAAACCAACCTAGATCCATCTTAACTCTCAATATATCAAGCACCAAGAGGGATCAAATCTCTCGAGGTACAAACCTTTCCTCAAGTTTTTCACTCAAAAAAGAGATTTGCACGTCAAGGGACATGATCCCTCTCATCACTTGATAGATCAAGAGTTAAGATGGAACTGCACTGGCTTTATCTAAAATTGAGAAAATTACAAATATTTTTGAAAGTAAATTTTCATTAGAATAATAATTCTTTACTTTCAATTACATAAATTTATATAAAATTAGCTTGGATCTATCTTAATTTTAGATCTTAATTTTGGATTTACCAGGAGCAAAGGGGATCAAATCTCTTTTCACTTTAAAAAATCGTTTTATATGAAGAGAGTTTATGCCTTTGGCACTTGGTAAATTAGGAGTAATATGGTTGAATTACTAATTATAATTATAACTATTAATTTTATATTTCACTTTACTTACTTTTATTTTTATAATTTACCCCAACTTTATTTTTCTTAACATTTTTCAGATTAAATTTTATTTTACTCAGTTTCCTCAAATTATATGTTAGAATTGATTTTCAAATAAAATAAATCAGATATATTTTTTAATATTAGAAGTTATTTTAAATTTTCCCCATGGTGTAGATTAGTTGATGATAGAATAGATTGTTAAGGCATTTCTTATTATGTTACTCGTTTAAACTTCATTTAGCTTAGTGTGCCACATGTGAGGTAATGTGGGTACACTTGGTAGTGATGGTGTTAGTGGATAGAATCAATCCTTAAGTACAAACATGCTATAGTTGTCTATTCTCTCATATACAAAAAATAACAATAATAATAATATTATTATATTTTTAATTTTATTGAATTATTTATTTATCAAAATTAGATTTTATTAAAACACATGATTTTATTGGAAGTAGTGTAGGTTATGGAAATAAAGGAAACTAATTTTCTTGTAAGAATTTTCTAAATCGTATCTCCACTCAAACAATCTCATAGAAAAAAAGTCTTGACCCCACCCATCAAGCAAGCCACCCAATGTCATCTTGGTGGCATTCTCTCACTCTTTATGCTACAAGAAGGATATCCTTATCTAGGGGGGAATCCTTAAATATCGAGCTAAGCTATGTCATTGAGTAATGGAAGGGAGTTCCTTAACAAAGACTAGTGATTTGACACTACCCACTCTCAAAGTAAAAGGTCAGGGATAAGTATGTGAATAGTCAAACAAACCATGAATTATTAGCAAATTTTGAATGATTTTAATTACACAACTATGCTTATTCATGCAACCAAATTATACTTGAAAAATGAAAGATAAAGCTTGCTCAATTAACCATATAGCATGAGAGGCTAGTGAATCATATATACAATGGCACACTAAAAATAGAAAATGAATCATATATAGTCTAAACAAGTAAGGCATTAGATCATTCATTCATCATATTCATGAGGATTGGAGATTGAGAGCTTGTTATCATCATCAAGAGACCATTACACAATTAAGAGATCATACACCAACAATGTTAACTATGTTTGGGACAACAAAGAGTTATGTGTTTGCAATGATAAATAAAGGAAATATTCAAACTTGTCATTGTTACTGAGGACAATGAAGACAACAAAGTTGAATGTGGACTACTTATAGATTTGTAACATTCAAATGTCATCCATTTATCATCATGCAAGTTGCATGAAGGAAATTTGGTAGTGGTACTAAGTGAACATTCTTTGATAAAAGCTCATACCCTTTCCTTAGCACTACCACTTTGCAAGACGAGGAAGAAATGTGAAATATATGTGCAACCAACTAAATAAGTTGGAAATTTTGTTGCAACATATATAGGTGGTCATATCATGTTTCATACGGAGGTGTTTGTCCACTACCCTTTTCGATAATTTGTCAACCTCTGAATTTGATTCCCTATGAATGTGATCAAATGATATGACCCTAAATATTCTAATAAGCTCCATAATTTTAATCATCCTTTGGTCGAATAAAGAAGTGTATAAGGAAGTATAACCTTTCACCAAATCTAAAACAACCTTTGAATCCCCTATAACTTGTAATTTTAGATTGTTGAAGTGACGCAACTAAAATTACTAACATAACCGAATAATTCATATTATTGTAGTTTTTCTTAGGTAGTCATATTTTTTTCCTAGAATAAATTACTCATTTATGTTAGTCATTTTTAGTAGTATTACTTATTATCTAGTCGTATATTTTAACTGGTGACTAAAATAGTCATTTATGTTATTCATTTTTAGTTGAGTCTCTTAATATTGCTATTTTTTTGTAGTATTTCACTTGGAAAAGTTGTGGTGACTAAATGTTTTAGTCACCTAGTCACTAATTGCACCATTTTCTACTAGTGTAAAATATCTAGTCTTGTAGGCTCAAATCGAACCAAAAGTACTGTCCTCTACATTCAAGAACTTTTGATTCTCAAATTCTTTCTTATGCCATTATTATCATAGGGTGGTCGTATATTGAAGTATGCAAAGATTAATGGGTCAAATGTATATAATGAAAAGTTGGTAGAGAAATGAATGATATTAGCTTTGATATCCTTGACAGAAGAAATGATGGAAAATAAAATACATCGCATATAGCAAGGTGGTTTTCAATTTTTTTATTTAATTATGTGATGGATTGGAGTGAGATTTCATGAATATGTCCAGCCATAAGACATGGGTGATTATGACATGGATTGCTATAATTTATTAAAATAATGCTTCGAAGTTGTGCCTCTTGAGCTTATGTTAAATTTTAAATATGTCCATGCATTCTATGCTTGATAGTTTCTAAAATAAAAACAATTAAAATGCTTACATGATTTTACCCTTTACCAATATGGATTGGTTCGTAATGATTTGAAAAAAATATTCTTGATGTTGTTGGATACCTTAACATTGGAACTTTTGATCTCATTGAATGGATTTTTATTTGATATGTGGTTTCTTGATGGTCGTTACAGTTGATAAAATAGATGAAAATAAATTTATAAAGATACTTCATCACTCTTGAAGGCTTATCAATGGCTATGGAAAGTGTTCATAGCTACATAAAGTCTTTTATATGATAAAAAATGGCGTGGACTAAAATTTCTATGAATTTGACTATAATAATCCATGACCATTGAAGGGAAAATTTCCCAAGGGCTCGGGTTGAGAATCCAAATAGAGTGGGATAAAAAGATCACAAAGATAACTCAAAAAATCAGACCAAGCACTTGATTTCACAAAATTAGGGATTAGAACTATACCCAAAAGTCCTACATTTGAATTAGATCTTGTAGGGTCCAAAACATCAATCCTCTTCCAAGGTGTGCAAACCTAAAAATAAATCACAGAGACATAAGAAGATCACCGAATTCAAGGTACAAGTACACATGTGTATGTTTAATCATTATAAGAATAGAAATTAAACATTCATAAGATAGAAATGCAATTTACAAATAGGACATGATTTTATTTATTAACTAGAAGCAACAAGAATAGCTATAGTTACAACTTGATCCAAACAAAAGGTACTAATGAAACCTTCCTTTGAATCCATCCATCCCGAGCCATCAAATAATTTATCTCGAATACATGAAAGAACATGCTAGATAAGTGATGAAGTGAAGTTGTAGTGATTATATTAATATGGAAATTAATAATTAATTAAACCCCTATTTAATTAAACTATCAGACCGTGATCTATTGCATGGACTCCAAACAAAGTTGTTCTACTAAAATAGAAGAACTATTTCATTTACCCGATATTTGGCAGACCTTCACCTTTTCAATGGAACTGAAAGGAAATAAAACTGCAGCACATAACCTTCTCAAGTTTGGAATTTAAATTAAATCACGTGCATCTCCCGAAGAGATATCCATCGGATCTCATCCTTTCACAACTAACAGCTGTGATCGATCCAGAACTCAACTGGATTAAATGACAGTCTATGAAATATTGCTTCTGAAAATAAAATTAACTCCCCTACATTTTCGCATGTGATCACCACCAAATCTGATCTCTTCAAATGGATGGTCATGATTAACTAAGTTATTAACTCAGTCCTATAAATTCTCGCATCTGAATTTGGAATACCACTTACAACTTTGAGTATGCACGAGAAACCGCTTCCCACTTAGAGAACCCACTCTTCTATTCTGATTAACACCCATTCTTGTTGGCATGTGATGACTGTTAGATCTATTAGATCTAATCAATCAGACAATTATGGTCTTCTCCTGAGTTTAAATGAATTTGGCAGGGTTTTCTCATTCCACCAGGTTTATACTATCTCTAAACTATATTCATCGGGATTTTGAATGCATCCATGCACAGTATTATCGAGATACAAAGAGGTTCAACCTACAATTTAAAAAGTCAACGAACCAAATCACATAATAAGATACCACGTAGAAACAAGTTTTGAACACAACACTCCTTTATTCATATTAGTATTTACTTATGTATTCAAAACATCTCGTGCTCTGATCTACACTCTCTACACTACTTAGCTCACTCTAACACTCTAACACTCTATCTAACCCTATTTTTCACTCTCCTCATAGGCTTACATTTATAGATTAATTACATAATTATGGATTATACTAAATCCATGATTTTTTCCATAATTCACTCAACTAATTCCTATTCGATGATCTCATGATCCCTAAGTTCTCTATGATATTACACATATCAATTACCCCTGATATTCTCACATAGTTCAGAATATTTCATAGCTGAAAACCTCACAAATAGATTTCTCACTCAATCTATACAAGACTCCTAAAAATAATTAAAAACACCACCCCTAAAATCAACCAAATGAAAGATAATATTCTGATGAGGATGCTCTTACATCAGACTCTTGATGTAGAAAAATTTCATAGACTCCTATCTATGACGTTTGTCACTTTTCTATAGTAATGTGACAACTAAAAGTATGAATGACTTGATACCTCCAGGATTCCAAACTCTGTTTTTCTGATGGTCCTTCAAAGGAACAACTTCATCACGTAGTCTGGCATTAAATTCACAGAATAATATCTTCAGAGAATTATCAAACATGATTACCCATTTTCTTGGTTTCCAAATTTTGAACGAGTATCGAATTGGTTCACCATTTGCACCTATAGCATTTCCAGCTAACTCTATCGTGCTGAGATTAGTAAGAACTAAATTTGAAAGTTCACCATCATCATCACTCGAACTGTCAACAAAATTTTGTATATTTGTAAAGCAATTTTCCCCACCATGGTCTAGGAGTAATTCCTCTTTGTTAATCACATCAACACAATTGATGTTCTCTATGGTTTCTCTGGTCTTAACTTCTTTGGCTTCTATCTTTTCAGCTACTGTTTCCTTCTCCAATTGAGTTGCAAACTCAACTTCATGGAAAAAAAATCATCCCAATTTCCTTCAAGTTCACAAAATACTTCTTGATCATAACAATGGTCATTAGCAACAAATTCCTTATTTAGTACCATACCTGCATTCACATACAAACTATCAGTTTTAAAAATATTAGACCTTTTGGTCTCTGTTGATGCTTCAATCATCGAATTCCCACCATGGAATTTCTGGGTTTTAGCAAATCCTCTTTGATGTGACTCAATTCCTATGAGTCTCTCCTTCTCCATAAAATAAATATGTATTTGTTCAAGTTTGTTCGTCAACATAGCATGCCATCTTTGTTGCAATAGATTCCACTGGACCTGTTTCCTTATTCTCCATCCATGTATTTGGTCTTCATTTACTTTCTCTTGAAACCATTCCTGTAGTATATTCAACTCTTCTCTCATCACTGCAATACTTATCCTATACTCTTCATGACTCATCTGACCTTTATTTGAACTTTTCCTAAGTTTCTCCATGTTCATTTTTACTAATTCTTCAAATTCAAATCAATATAACAAAATATTTACCTCAATCAAATTCTAAATTGACTCCTCTTCTTTTCCCTTTACTTCCACTGCACCTCTGATTTTCCTTGTCATATGTTTTCTTGTCTTCTTAGAAGCTTTAGCTTGTGTGTTGCAATCAGCCTATACAGTAACAAGTCTCCTTCTTAGTGCACATGCCTCACTAAGCTTTTCTCCTCTAAGCTCATGCTTTTGGAATCTCTCTCTGGTACTCCCCTCTGCAACCAATTGAGCACTCCTTCCTCTAGGCTACTGCAAATCATCTCACCTTCGTCTACTATTACTCTGCACAAAAATTATAAAGACTAGCATTAACAATTCTGCAATATAATCATTCTTCATGTAGAATCTTCTTCTGCTCTAATACCAAAATGATGAAGCAGAGCTACAGTTATTATATTAATTTAGAAATTAATAATTAATTAAACCCCTATTTAATTAAACTATCAGACCGTAACCTATTGCGTGGACTTAAACTAAGTTGTTCTACTAAAATAGCAGAACTATTTCATTTACCCGATATTGGGCAAACCTTCACCTTTTCCACAGAACTGAAAGGAAATAAAACCGCAGCTCATAACCTTCTTGGGTCTAGAATTAAAATTAAATCACGCGTAGCTCCCAAAGCGATATCCATTGGATGTTGTCCTTTCACAACAAATAGTTGTGATAGATCCGGAAGTCAACTAGATTAAATCATAGTCTATGAAATATTGTGTCTGAAAATAAAATTAACTCCCATGAATTTTCCCATGCGATCACTGTTAGATCTGATCTCTTCTAACGAACGGTCATGATTAACTGAGTTATTAGTTCAGTTTTATAAATTCTCACATCCAAATTTGGAAGACCGCTTACAGCTTTGAGTGTGCACGAGAAACTGCTTCCCACTTATGAAACCCGCTCTTCTATTCCGATTAATGGCCATGCTTGTTGGCACATGATGACTATTAGATCTAATCGATCACACGGTTCTGGTCTTTTCTTGAGTTTAAACAAATTTGGAAGGGTTTCCTCATTCCACCAAGACTTAGCACTTTCGCTAAGTTTAGTCTATCTCTAAACTATATTCTCCAGGATTTTGAATGCATCCATGCATAGTATTCTCGAGAAACAGATAGATTCAACCTACAATTTTAAGAGTCAACAAACCAAATCACATAATAAGATACCACGTAGAAACAAGTGTTGAACACAACAATCCTTTATTCATATTAGTATTTACATATGTATTCAAAAAATCTCATGCTCTGATATACTCTCTCTACACTACCTAGCTCACTCTAACACTCTAACACTCTGTCTAACCTTTGTTTTTCACTCTCCTCGCACGCTTACATTTATAGATTAATTACGTCATAATGATTATATTAAATCCATGATTTTTTCCACAATTCACTCAACTAATTCCTATTCAATGATCTCATAATCCCTAAAATCTCGATGAGATTACACATATCAATTATCCCTGATATTGTCACATAGTTGAGAATATTTGACAACTGAAAACCTCACACATAGATTTCTCACTCAATCTATAAAAAATTCCTAAAAATACTTAAAAACATCACCCTTAGAATCAACAAAATGAACAATAATATTCTGAGTAGGATGCTCCTGCATCAATAAGGAGGATGAGCATCTCGGGAAGGAAACAAGGGTTTCTTAAATACTGGGAGTGTAGGAGGCATGGGAAAATTAAATACCTAATTTGGTGAGATTTGGGCGTAATTTTGACACCTCTCATTAGGAATGAATTAGGCATACCGAAGGGGTGTATATATACCACGTCCAACTAGTTAATTCAGTTAGGCCACATACTCTTGTAGGTGGGATTTCGATAAAACCAGTAAACCCCACCGGAAAAGTTGCTTTATATCTATA
>APFE030624500.1:0-11754 GCA_000404065.3 Pinus taeda
ATATTTTATATTAAATAAATGAATTATTAACCTCCGTGAATATAATGGTATTTTATTATTAAATCAGTTAGATGAGGTTTGACTGGGGCTCTTGGGTGGAAAAGTAGCCGTTAGATTGTTTTAGCCGTTGGAGTCTCTGCTTAGGCTATTTAACAAGCTGATCTGGATCTGTATCTTCAACTCGTCCTGATGATGAACCACATTGGTTGGTTCGAAACGCGTCGACCAAAGTCCTTCTTATGTGATTTACGCTGAAGCTCTCTTTACAACTATGACTAATCACAGAAGTCTCAATTCTACAATCACGAAATATGTTGAAAGATCAGGAAACATGACAAAAGATTACAAAAGATGACGAAAGGTCACGAAAGATTGCAAAAGGTCATGAAACGTGACAAAAGATAACTAAAAATCATGAAAGATCGCAAAAGATGATGAAATAATGTGAAAGATGACGAAAAATCATAAACTTATGAAGAAACATCGTTAAAGATCATGAAACATCTTAAAATATGATGAAAGATCATGAAATATTTCAATAGATCACAAAATGTGATAGAAGATCTTGAAAGGTGACGAAGGATGACCAAAAATCATGAAAGAGGACAAAACATCGTGATCATGAAGGATCTGAAAGATGACGAAAAATCATGAAAGGCCATAAAAGATAAAAAAAAATATCATGAAAAATGACGAAATACCATGAAAGATCGCAAAAGACGAAGAAAGATCATGGAAGATGAAGAAAGACTACAAAACGCTGTGAAAAATCCTAAAATATGACGAAAGCTCACGAAAAATTGTGAAAGACCATGAAACATCCTAAAAGATGATGAAAGATCTTGAAAGATGATGAAATATTGCGGAAAATGACGAAAAATGATAAAAGATGATGAAACATCGTGAAAGATCACGAAAGGTGATCGAACGTTGTAAAATATTATGAAAGATCACAAAAGATGATGAAAGATGACAAAAAATCACAAAAGAATGTAAAATATCACAAAAAATTAAGAAATATCATGAAATATCACAAAAGAACACGAAAGATGACAAAAGATATTGAAAAATGAAGAAAGATGACGAAAAATTATGAAAGATGACAGAGGATCACGAAAGATTATGAAAGATTGTGAAAAATGAAGAAAAAATGTGAAGATGATAGAAAATCATGAAAGATGATGAAAGATGCCGAAAAATCTTGAAAAACCACTAGTGATCCTAAAAAATCACAAAAGATTATGAAAGATCGTGAAAGATCACAAAAGATCGACAAAGATGACGAAAGATTACAAAAGATGAAGAAATATGAAAAAAAGTCACGAAATATGCAAAAGATCACGAAACATGATAAAAAGATGACATAAAATCATGAAATATCACAAAATATCATGAAAGATGACTAAAGATGGCGAAAAATATTGAAAGATCGCAAAATATTGCAAACGACAGCAAAATATCATGAAAAATCATGAAAGATCATGAACAACCTAAAAATATCACGAAAGATGACAAAATATGATGAAATATCACGAAAGACTGTGAAATATGACAAAAGATCAAGAAACTTCGCAAAAGATCCTGAAACACCTTCAACGATCACAAAATATGAAGAAAGATCATGAAAGATGATGAAATATCACAAAAGATGACAAAATAATGTGAAACATCCTAAAAGATCAGGAAAGATGATGAAAAACTACAAAATATCATGAATGATGAAGAAAGATCACGAAATACCAAAGATCACAAAAGATGAAAAAATAATGTGAAAGGGGATGAAAAATAATGAAACTTATGAAGAAACATTGTGAAACATCCTAAAAGATGATGAAAGATCATGAAAGATCGCAAAAAATCATGAAAGATGAAAAAAGATCAAGAAAGATGACGAAAGACCGCGAAAGATGATGAAAAATCAGAAAAGATGAAAAAACATCATGAGATATCATGAAACATCATGAAAGATCCTAAAAGATGTCCAAAAATCATGAAAGATCATAAAAGATGATGAAAATTTACAAAAGAATGCAAAATATCATAAAATATGAAGTATCATGAAAGATTGTGAAATACCGCGAAATATAACGAAAGATCACGAAAGATGACAAGATATGTTGAAAGATCATGAAAGATGAATAAAAATCTGGAAAGATGAAGAAAAACCACAAAATATGATGAAATATTGTGAAATACCATAAAAGATCGCAAAATATGATTACGGATCATGAAAAGTTACAAAAGACCATGAAACGATGGTAAGTAGGGAGACGGCGTCTGCTAGGGTTTATGCATGAGGAAGTTTCGCTGACGGCGCAGGCCTGCGTTGCATAAGGGTGAGAGTAGGGCAGCAAACAGATCGGGACAGGGTTAGCGCAGCAGGAGCTCAGCCAATCAGGTAAGTGGCATCTTCTCTGCTTTTGCCAGAATTATTTGTGTGAGAGGGGCTGAGAGGGAATGGAAAACACCTCGGGGAGGGGAGAGATCCCCTCCTTTAAGAATGTTGTGACAGGAGAGACTAGCATGAGTGGATTCCAGCAGAATCACCAGGAAAACAATGCTCCTGTTATGGGTAACCTTTGGCAGAAAAGAATGAAAGGAAAGTGCCTCCCTCGTGCTCAGAAGAGGCCCAGACATGTTATCCCCAATAACAAGTTGGAGGAATACAACAGCTACATGAAAGATCATGCCCTAATTTGCAAATTTATAGGGTACTGGCCACCAGAGAAAGAGCTATATAGATGGATTGAGCAAAAATGGAAACCAAGAGGGCACATTGATCTAAAACTGGGAGCCCAAGGGTTTTTCACAGCTATCTTTACTAACCTGGAGGACAGAAACAGGATCTTTGAAGGAGGGCCGTATTTTATGAATAATGCGGGCTTATTTATGAAATTTTGGGAGGAGAGATATAACCCAGAAAAAGAAAAGCTGCTGGAAGCCCCTCTCTGGGTTCGGCTGTTTGGATTACCTGATGAATTCTGGGACCCGGAAATTCTTGAAGGAATAGGGAACTCGATTGGAAGTTTTGTCAAAGCGGCAGAAGCTACCCGTAGAGGCAAGTACAACTCCTGTGCAAGGATCTGTGTGTATGTGAACCTTGCCGAACCCCTCCCAGACCATGTGGAGGTAGAATATCATGATGAAGTATGGGAGCAACCAGTTGATTATGAACATATCCCTTTCAGGTGTCGGAAATGCCATGAATATGGGCACCTCGTTAGACAATGCCCATTGAACAAAGAGGATGAACAGAGAAGAAGCCAAGAGGAGCAGCAGAAAACTACGGGAAAAATAGAAGAGACAGAAAAAGGTTTCCAACAGGTTACCAGAAGAAGGAGAGAAAACCAAGAAAAAAATAAACCTCACCCCCAAGAAAAGGAGGGTAGCTTTATCAGCCAAAATAAGTTTCAGGCTCTCCGGAAGGAAGATGAAGAGTATGAAGTTAATCTGGAGGATGATGAGGACCCAGAGAAATCGCCAATGGACACTTCAGGAGTGAGTAAAGAGAAGATAGTAAACCCAGGAGACAGTTCTGGAAAACAGCAGGAAGGAAACGAGGAAGACCTGGTAATACAAACCCCGATGGAGGTGGAAAATCAAGTTGCTGGGGAGATTGAGGAAGAAAGAATCCTGAAGCAGTTAATCCAAGAATGGAAGTATTTAGATAGTAGATTTATACCTGAGCAACAAAAACAATTGTACAAGGAAGTATTCCAGAAGTACAGAGAAAAAAAAGGGCAGAACGTAGAGAAGCAGATGATGATAGGACCTGACCAAGGGACTGGTCAGACGGGAATGGATGGCTCTGGCAAAAGTAGCAGGAAGAGAGGAAGAAAACCGTTGATTGAAACTATTCAGATGGTAGGAGAAACCTTGATTAACTCAGGCAAAGTGATACCTCTATTGGAGGTATTCTTTCCCTCTCTCCATAAGTTTTAAATGATTGTGATCAGCTGGAATATTAGGGGTCTGAATAGTAAGGGTAAACAGAGGTACTTAAAGGAAAAGCTAAAAAAAGAAAAGCCAAGCGTAATGATTCTGCAGGAGACAAAAATCTCGGTTCAACAGATTGAAAAGCTTATAGACCGGCATAAAGTGCACTATGAAGTTATGGGACAGGATGCCATTGGATCTGCAGGGGGTATTGCAATTTTGTGGAACCCGGATGATATTATCTTAGATAGTTGGACCAGTATGCGTGGAATCCTTACTGGCCTTGGTAGAATAGTTGGAACGAGAGAGCAGGTTGTTATTTCAGGAGTGTATGGTCCCTCCTCTCCTGGAGAAAAAGAAAATTTCCTCAATAATATACAAAGCATTCGTAGGTTATATTCAGATGTGGACTGGATAATTGGGGGTGACTTTAACCTAATTAGATCTCTGGAGGAGAAGAAAGGTGGAATCAGGAAATCGGACAGCCTGATGGGAAGATTCAATGCTTTGATTGAGGAGCTCAGACTTGTAGACATTCAGACTATAAATGGGATTTGTACCTGGAATAACAGGAGAGGAGGAAAGAATCAAGTGGCCTCTAGGCTTGACCGCTTCCTTGTTTCAGAAAGTATCATGAACAAAGACATTTTTGTTGAAGCCCAGATCTTGCCCTCACTGGGGTCAGACCACTGGCCAATCAAACTTGAAGTGGACATCAAAGTTTGCAAAGGAAAACGACCCTTTCGGTTTGAGTCCTTCTAGCTAAGAGATCCCTCATTTATCAAAAAATTGGAAGAATGGTGGTGTCAAAGCACGATTCAGAGTAAAGGGAAAATGCGCTTGTTTCAGCTTAAACTTAAAGAACTAAAAGAGAAAATTAAAAATTGGAATAAACAGGAATTTGGTAATATTATGGAGGACAAACAAAAGATGGAAAAAGAAATGGAATCTATACAACAGAAAATGATTTTGGAAGGCAGAACAGAGGAAAGCATTAGTAAGGAAGGTTCAATTCTGGGACAACTTGAAGAAAGAAGGAAGCAAGAGGAAATCCTGTGGCGTCAGAAATCGAGAATAAAATGGCTAAGGGAGGGAGAAAGAAACACTAAGTTCTTTCATCAAGCTATGATTAAGCACAGACAGAGCAATAGGATTTTATCAATCAAAGATAGGAATGGAAATAGAGTGATGGAGCAAGCAGAAATTGAACAAGTCTTGATTGATCACCACAAGGAAATCCTAAAGGAACCACAAACTGATAGAATGCAAGCAATTCAGGAGATCTGCTCTGCTATCCCATGTTTAGTCTCTGAAGATCAAAATAAAGCGCTTATGAGAGCTGCCACCCTTGAAGAGATTGAGGAAATGGTAAAAGAAATGAAAAAAGGTACTGCTCCTGGCCTTGATGGGTTTACAGTTGACTTCTACCAAGCAGGTTGGCACTTCCTGGGAAAAGAGATCCTAGAAATGGTTGAAGAATCCAGGATGAATCAAAAGGTTTGGCCCGCTCTTAACTCCACCTTCTATGCGTTAATCCCTAAAACTGACAACCGGGAAGATCCTAATGGCTTTAGGCCCATAGCATTGTGTAATGTTATTTACAAGATTATAACTGCTATGATGGCGAAAAGGTTAAAACCTATGCTGGACAAGTTAATTTCGGCTGAACAAACTGGTTTTGTTGAGGGAAGGCAGATACTGGAGGGTCTGGTGGTAACGCAAGAAGTCATTCACTCCTTAAAAACTAAGCATCAAAAGGGGATGATGATTAAACTTGACCTGTCAAAAGCTTATGATCGCTTAAACTGGAACTATTTGAGCAAGGTTCTAGAAAGCTTTGGTTTCTGCAGGAGATGGATTTATTGGATTCACAATCTGATTTCATCCCCTATTTTCTCCATTCTGGTGAATGGGATTCCCTTGAAAACTTTCTCGGCCTCCAGAGGTCTCCGTCAGGGGGACCCACTATCCCCCTTCCTGTTTATTCTTGCTGCCGAAGGTCTGGGGCGATTTATTAAGCGAGAAAGAGAAACAGGTAAAATCAAAGGTCTTAAGCTTTGGGGTCATAATCTCTGTCTCACTCATCAGCAATTTGTTGATGATATTATGTTGTTCGGTGAACCAACGGTTAAAGAGGTAAAACATCTTCGAAAAATTTTGGATATTTTTGTGGAGGCTTCTGGCTTGGAAATAAACAAAGACAAGTCCCGGGTTTTTATATTCAACTCTGTGGAACAGGTCAAAGTGCACCTCACAAGACTCTTGGGTTTTAGGCAGGGGGAGCTTCCAACCAAATACCTGGGAAACATTTTGGACTTTTCATCCAAAAAGATGAAGAATTGGCAAGGAATTCTGGATAAGTTGAGCAATAAGGTAGCAAATTGGGCATTCAGATCTCTAAATATAACTAGTCGTATAGTTTTAGCTAGATCTGTCCTCCAAGCTATACCTGTTTATCCTCTTTCAATAATGACAGCTCCTATAGGCATTTGTGCAAAGATTAGGGAGATTATAAGGAATTTTATATGGAGAGGAGTGGATCAGAAGAAGAAATGGGCTCTAGTTTCCTGGGGTCAATTAACGGAAAGAAAAGAGAAAGGGGGTCTGGGGCTTCGTGACCCTGAGACTCTCAATAAAGTCCTGGGAGCCAAGCTCT
Organism: Pinus taeda; assembly: GCA_000404065.3. NCBI lineage: Eukaryota > Viridiplantae > Streptophyta > Pinopsida > Pinales > Pinaceae > Pinus > Pinus taeda. The sequence goes on from APFE030624500.1 coordinate 6,593, forward strand.
GGTGGAGATGGCTTGGGGGAGGCAATGACCTGTGGAAAACTATATGGAGAGCTAAATACAGTATGCCTAAGTCAACAGTAGAAATCCTTAAGCAAAAGAATACTCCTAGAGGCTCTTCAGTCTGGGACTTGGCTCGGTTGAACAAGGAGTTGGTAGAGCAACATACCTTCTGGGAAATTAGAGGCGGAGAGGAAGCTCACTTCTGGGAGGATAAATGGCAACAGAAGGCTCGGTTGAGCACCATACAAACCCTTCAGCAAGTTCATGACAGAATTGGAAGAAACAGACCTTTAGTCAGAGATTATTGGAAAGCAAATCCCACAGATGAGAAATGGAGGACTTGGGTGGATCTGGAGGAATGGGAAGGGGAGTTTAGCCCGGAGCAGAAAACTACTTTCAAGAAGGAGGTGGCGTCTCGCAAGATTAGAACCCGCACTGGCAGTGATATTCTTAGATGGGGGAACTCCATAAAGGGCTCTTTCTCTACAAAGGAAGCCTACTTTCTCACCTCAGAGCAGCTTGATAACGACTCAACCCCGGACTGGAGAATAATCTGGGAAAGGAATTGGTGGCCTAAAGTTTCCATATTCATTTGGGTGGCTTCAAAAAACAAAATCCTCACCTGGGACCGAATTCAAAAGAAAGGTTTTATTGGCCCCTCGAGATGCTGCCTGTGTAAATTGGAGGAAGAAACCAGAGACCATCTGCTTCTCCACTGCCCCTTTGCTAAGACCCTGTGGATAAGAGCCAAAAGAACCTTTGGGAAGTCTGAAAATGCCCCTTGTGAGTTCAAGGATGTTGTCTTTCAATGGAATACAGAAGCCTTTCAATGTCAAGTAGTTCGGCGCGCCTGGGACCTCATCTCTGGATTTTCCCTCTGGATGATTTGGAAGGAGAGGAACCGCAGGATATTTCAAAACTCTGCCATGGAACCGGAAGTCATTTGGGGCAAAACTATTCAGATCCTCCGTGAAACAATCCTTGCTGATAAATGGGATGGAGAAGATTGGAAAGCTAATCCGATGGAAGAAGAAATCTTGAATCGACTAAATTTAAAATTTGAAATGGTGTTTCATAAGCAAAATTCTCCTCATCTGATGAGAAATAACAGCCCGGATAAATTCTATTATCCGAAAGATCATTTCATTAAATTGAATTTTGATGGCGCCTCAAAGGGGAATCTGGGCGATGCTGGCTTCAGAGGTATTTTTAGAGACAGTAATAACCAGGTTCGATGGATTTTTGCTGAATGGGGGGGGGAAATGACTAACAATGAAGCAGAATTTTGGGCTCTGCACCAAGGTCTTCAAATTGCGGTCAGAAATGGGTTATTCCAACCTGGAAATCACGGGAGACTCTCAAATAGCGGTAGAAATGTTGAAAAAACTCTGCAATGGTAGGAACTGGGACAAAGTTTCGAACAGTTGGCGTTCAGCAGGGATTGTTCAGGAAATAGCTGGTCTCTTACCTCGCATTGAGTACGCAGTGATCAGCCATGTGAGGCGTAAAGGGAATCAGGCTGCAGACTACCTGGCGAATTGGGGATGCAGAGGCCATGGTAGCTCAGTGGATACCCAATGGAGAGCGGTCAGCGAGCAACAGGAGTGGTCTGACCTGGCGTCCATCATTAAAGCGGATCATGACCAAGCTTCAGTTAGAGGAGTGGAGAATGATGAGGTGGAAGGTCGGAGGGACATGCTACGTCCTTGCCAGGAAGGCTAATAATGATCAGGAATACTGGGAGAAGGATACCGCTCGTGCGGAGCCTTGGGAAAAGACACAAGCTAGGTCAGATGGCTACGGATCGTCAGAAAGCTCAGAGCGATGCGATAGGCAACAGACGTGGGCGATCTTATCAAACAGACTCGAGATCTGAGGAGAATTCCTGGCCTTTCCTCAACTCAATGGTGGCACGAATTTGGCAAGGTAAGGGAGAGTACATGCCAGAGAATGTAATTAGTAATAGGATTAAAAGGACGGTGGTAAGGAACTGCCATGCTTTAGGAAACAACTGGCAAGATTTGGTCAGAGGGGTGGATAGCTGGTATCGGAGCTGGGCCTCCTTAAATACCCGTTCGCCTTGCCCTCACCATCAGATCATTTCCATTTACAGCACCAGTGCGGAAGGCGCTCCTCGTTCCTTGGCGATTCCCTGTGAGTATCCTGTGCAACATTCGGAGCGAGTCAAAATGGAAACGAGGAAGAGAGCTAGACTTGGCAGAGAGGAGGAAGTGGCGCGGTCCAGAGTGACCGCAACGAAGGACAAGGGTATCGCGAAGGAGGAAATCCCGGACATTGTTTTGGAGGTCCCGGACACCTCTGTTGAAGCTGATAGTGATAGTCCGGGTATGAATACAGACGAGTGGGAAAGGTATGCTATGGGGGTTAGTCACAGGAGCCGACGTGGTCACAGAATACCGGCGCGTGGTCGTCGCAGGCGAGTTAATCTGGATAATTGCGAGCCTGCTCCCTTCTGTGGTTCGGACCCCAGTCCGGGCAATTCTCGTGGCAGTAAGAAGGATAATCCAGAGTCCAGCAAGCGTCCTGGCAGAAAAGCCAGATGAACTGTGGAACATAAGATTCAGCGCGCTGAAAGGGCCTACATGCAGAATACAAACCCGAGGATCCGTCGTATTATTCAGAATATGGAGGACGAGGCGATTCAGGCTCAATCGGAGTCGGAAATGGAAGATTGGGAGTTGCTGGTTCAGGATCCTGGAAACACTAGAGGGAGGATGACTTTGTTCAAGCAGTCCCTTCATATGTACTGAAACATCCTAAAAGATGATGAAAGATCTTGAAAGATGATGAAATATTGCGGAAAATGACGAAAAATGATGAAAGATGATGAAACATCGTGAAAGATCACGATAGGTCATCGAACGTTGTAAAGTATTATGAAAGATCACAAAAGACGATGAAAGATGACAAAAAATCACAAAAGAACGTAAAATATCACAAAAAATTAAGAAATATCATGAAATATCACAAAAGACCACGAAAGATAACAAAAGATATTGAAAAATGAAGAAAGATGACGAAAAATCATGAAAGATGACAGAGGATCACGAAAGATGATGAAAGATTGTGAAAAATGAAGAAAAAATGTGAAGATGATAGAAAATCATTAAAGATGATGAAAGATGACGAAAAATCTTGAAAAATCACTAGTGATCCTAAAAAATCACAAAAGATTATGAAAGATCGTGAAAGATCACAAAAGATCGACAAAGATGACGAAAGATTAAAAAAGATGAAGAAATATGAAAAAAAGTCACGAAATATGCAAAAGATCACGAAACATGATAAAAGATGACATAAAATCATGAAATATCACAAAATATCATGAAAGATGACTAAAGATGGCGAAAAATCATGAAAGATCGCCAAATATTGCAAAAGACAGCAAAATATCATGAAAAATCATGACAGATCATGAACAACCTAAAAATATCACGAAAGATGACAAAATATGATGAAATATCGCGAAAGACTGTGAAATATGACAAAAGATCAAGAAACTTCGCAAAAGATCCTGAAACACCTTGAACGATCACAAAATATGAAGAAAGATCATGAAAGATGACGAAATATCACAAAAGATGACAAAATAATGTGAAACATCCTAAAAGATCAGGAAAGATGATGAAAGACTACAAAATATCATGAATGATGAAGAAAGATCACGAAATACCAAAAATCACAAAAGATGAAAAAATAATGTGAAAGGGGATGAAAAATCATGAAACTTATGAAGAAACATTGTGAAACATCCTAAAAGATGATGAAAGATCATGAAAGATCGCAAAAAATCATGAAAGATGAAAAAAGATCAAAAAAGATGACGAAAGACCGCGAAAGATGATGAAAAATCACAAAAGATGAAAAAACATCATGAGATATCATGAAACATCATGAAAGATCCTAAAAGATGTCCAAAAATCATGAAAGATCATAAAAGATGATGAAAATTTACAAAAGAATGCAAAATATCACAAAATATAAAGAAGTATCATGAAAGATTGTGAAATACCGCGAAATATAACGAAAGATCACGAAAGATGACAAGATATGTTGAAAGATCATGAAAGATGAATAAAAATCACGAAAGATGAAGAAAAACCACAAAATATGATGAAAGATTGTGAAATACCATATAAGATCGCAAAATATGATTACGGATCATGAAAAGTTACAAAAGACCATGAAAGATCGCAAAAGATGAAGAAATATTGCAAAATATCATGAAAGTCAAAGAAAGACCGTGAAACATCGTAAAATATGAAAAAAACTCACAAAAGATTGTGAAATACCATGAAACATCTTAAAAGATGACAAAATATTGTGAAAGATAAAGAAAAATCAATAAATATCACGAAAGATTGCAAGAGATCATGAAACATCCTAAAAGATGACAAAAGATCATGAAAGATCGCAAAAGGTAATGAAAGATGATGAAAAATCGCAAAACAACGCAAAATATCATAAAAGATAAAGAAATATCATGAAATATCATGAAATACCACGAAATATCACGAAAGAAGACAAAAGATCTTGAAAGATGAGAAAAGATCATGAAAGAAGATGAAAAATCGTGAAAGATGACGGGGAGCGCGAAAGATGACAAAAGATTGTGAAAGATGACGAAAATCATGAAAGATGACAAAAAATCATGAAAGATGATGAAAGATCACAAAAGATGACAAAAGATCACAAAAGATCGTGAATGATCCTAAAAAACACCAAAGATGTTGAAAGATTGTGAAAGATGTTGAAAGATTGTGAAAGATGACGAAAGATCGAGAAAGATGACATAAGATGACGAAAGATAGCGAAAATTAACGAAATATTGCAAAAGAACACGAAAGATCATGAAAGACCATAAAAGATCGCAAAAGATGATGAAGTATCATGAAAAGTGACAAAAGACCAAGAAAGATTGGAAAAGATGATGAAAGATAACAAAAAATCGTGAAAGATGTAGAAAGATCGCGAAAGATTATGAAAGATCGCAAAAGATGACAAAAGACCATGAAACATCTAAATTATGACAAAAACTCGTGAGACATTGTGAAAAACCATAAAACATCCTAAACGGTGATGAAATATCTTCAAAGATCATGAAATATTGCGAAAGATGATGAAAAATCACAAAAGATGAC
>APFE030624507.1:0-16192 GCA_000404065.3 Pinus taeda
TCTATGGGGCACAATAGTAACAATATGGGCACTACATGGGTACATCAATATAATAAGTGGTTTGTACTAATAACAATAAGGGGTGACACTAGTAGTATAGGGGTCTAACACAGGCCGTGTAGGAGATCCAGCAAAGTGATCCAATCGTTTGTCAGTTGATCCAGAATTTTAATTCACTTCCAGCCAGCCCATATGAAGTCGCTCCATTTGGAGATGTCCCACAGTGATTTCTATCCTTCTCCGGTCATCCAGCAGCACAAATCGTTTAGGGAGGCTCTTTCTGCAATTGGCTCTCTGTTCAGAATTCTATCAGTCCATATGCGTATTTTTTTCCCATTTCCTGGGATCCAAAAGGCGTGGTCTTTAATCAAGGAAGCCGCTTTTGCATATAGTTTAAGGAAGGGCGAATTTGGGAGCCGAACCACGTTTTCTAAACAGCAGGTGCGTGGGCCTCTGAAATACTTTTTCCAGAGAGCCAGTTGGGCCCAACCTAGCTTGGGCGCGATGATTCGCCAGACCACCTTGGCTGCCATAGCCATATTTTTGTTGATTGAGGGTCTTAAAGTTTAGCCCACCCTCTCGCAGAGGCTTGGACATGATTTCCCAACTTATGAGAGGAATTTTTTTCCCATTCTATTTTCCTCCTTTCCAGAAGAATCTGTGCATGAATTCTTCCATCTTTTTTATAATGGATGCCGGAGCTAGGAGCCTTGTGAATTGAAACAGTGGAAGACTGAAGAGCACGGATTTTATTAAGACCGCTTTGCCAGCAACATTGGGCCAGGTAAAGCCCCAGGCTTGGATTTTGGATTTGAATTTTTCAAGCTGGGGAAGCCAATCTTTGATTGAGTGTTTCTTATGGGAAACCGGGAGGCCCAGATATTTAAATGAAGTCCATGTAGAGGAGGCTGCAAAGCCCAAGCATCTTGAAATAGCAGATAAAGTTCTAGGCGTAGTGTTCCAACTGAAAATATGACATTTGTTCTTATTTACCATGCTGTCTGAGGTTTCACTGAATTTGTCCAGCACATCTTTAAATTTGGAGGTAGAGGAAAGAGAGGCAGTATCTAATAGAAGGGTATCATCCGCGAATAAGGCGTGGTTTAAGTTTTTAACCCTTCTAGCTATACATAGCCCATTAATTTCTTGATCTTGCATCTTTTTATCTAGCAGGAAGCTGAGCACTGAGGCTTGGATGACGAAAAGCAGAGGGGAGAGGGGACACCCCTGCCTAAGTCCTCTCGAGGCTTTGAAAAATTCGGTGGCTCTTCCATTTACCAGAGGGGCAATCCAGGGCTCTAAGATGCATGCCCGGATCCATTTTATGAAGTTTGCTCCAAACCCAAATTTTCACATGACTTTTAACATAAAACTATGATTTACTCGATCAAAGGCATTTGCTAAATCAAGTTTGATCACCATACCTTGTTCCTTTCAGAGAAGACTTAAATGAATTGCCTCTTGAATGAGCGTGTAGTTGTCCACGATCTGCCTACCCTGGATGAAGCCTCCTTGGTTTTCCAGGATTATTCTGGGCAAAATGGGCTTTAGTCTATTAGCAATGACTTTGGTAATTAATTTGTACCCTGTGTTGCATAATGAAATCGGGCAGAATCTGCTGAAATTGTTGGCACCTTTTTCCTTTGGAATGAGGGCTAAGAAGGCAGAATTTGTGTTGCCTCCTATTTTCTGAGCATTTTGTGACTTTTGAATCATTTTGAGAAGGTCCTTTTCGATAATCGGCCAGCAAATTTGAAGAAACCGGGCTGAGAAACCATCTGGCCCCGGGGCCTTATCCAGGTCCATGTCAAAGAGAGCCTTTTTAACTTCCTCTTTAGTGACTTTAGCCTCTAGTATCCCGTTCATGCGGGGAGAAATAATTTGGGGAATGATATCAACTAGCTCTTGATGATGAAGAGGCCCCTAGTCATCACTGTACAAGTTTTGGAAGTGAGAGAAGGCCGCTTTCTTGATGTCTTCGAATTCCTTGTGCGTGTCATTATCTTCCTTGATCTCAGAAATGGTGTTGAAACATTTCCTGGCCTGGGCCTGCTTATGAAAGAACCCCGTGTTCCTGTCCCCTGCTTTAAGCCACAGATTTCTTGACTTTAATCTCCAGTATTCTTCTTCGGCTAAGCAGGCCTTATGGTATCTCTGTTGCAGCTGAGCTTCTTGATCGATCATGTCCTCTGTAACAATAACACTCTCCATTTGGGTTTGTTGAGAATCAAGAGAATCTTTGATGACTTTCCTTTCCATTGAGGGGTTGGACAAGGTTTTTGCCCAGCTTTTCATAACTCTTTTTATCCTTTTGAGCTTTTCCTCCCAGATGTAAAAAGGCGAGCCTTTGACATGTTGACAATCTTTGACTATTTGCATGAATAGAGGCTCCTTAACCCAAAGGGGGCTAAACCGGAAGGGAATAGGTCCCAGATCTAGATGGGCAAGGAGCTCTAATTTTACAGGCTTGTGGTCCGAGACACTGCAAGTGAGTATATGCATTCTGGGTTCTAATCCAAGAAAATAGAAAAGAACTTTGAATGAAAAATCTATCAAGCCTAGCAGCAATATATCCAGGACCTATTCTTTTTTTTTACCAAGAAAACTTACCGGATGAGGGCTTGATGTCAAGTAAGTCCCAGTCTTGCAAAAGATCCGATCCTCCGCCCATTCTCTTGCTAGGTCTCAGACTGCACTTCCTCCCCTTTTTTCGGACGAATGGAGGGTGAGGTTGAGATCTCCAGCAATGATTGTGTTCTCCAGATTTGTCAAGTCTGCTTGTCGTCTTATAGTGTCCCAGCAATCCTTTTTCTCCCATGTGTTGACTGGAGAATAAACATTAAAATGACTGAAGATTTCCTTTGTGTCCAGATTCTATAGTTTTAGCAGCAACCAGTGAGTGTTGCTCGCTTCAAAGATGACTGCATATTTATTTGAATTCCATAGTGTGCCAATCCCTCCCGAGGCTCCCCTGGTAGAGATTGCTCTTGCTTCGCTTTTGGTCCACAGATTTTTGCTTGCTTGCAGGAAGGACTTGTCTTCCAGCTTGGTCTCCTGGACTAGAAATATATCTGGGGTTTCTATTCTTATTAAACTTCTTATTGCTTCTTCCTTAACCTTGCTCCCCATACCTCTGCAATTCCAGGAGATGACCTTCATTATTTATGTTTCTGGATGGCTCCCTTGGAGCTTTTGGGCTGATTCTTCAGCATCTTGGGCTTTGAGGCTAGCAATTTTTCCAGAGTTGGTTGGCTGCCCTGGAGCTTGTCTTTGTACGTCTGCTGCTCTATTTTTTCTTTGTCTGTTTTCCGGCCTCTTGTAGATCTTGTTACCGAGGTTTGGGACTCTCCTATTTCTCCTTCTTCTTCTGACTCTTCAGTTTCCTACTCATCTTCCTCATCCTCTAAGACCATGCCTTTGGGATTTTCAGCCTCTTTGGGGGAAGCTGATGGAGTACCTTTATTTGGAGAGACTGATTTTTGGATTTCTTCCTCCGGGAAGTTTTCCTTCGGCTGGCTAAGAAGGGCGAATTTATTTTCTTGCATATTTTTGAAAGGGGGACGTTGGATGTTAACCTGGGGATTGTCTTTGCCAGAGGGTCCACCCTCCTTCTACCCCTTGTGATTGGCTCTTGCTCGCTTGACCTGATTCCAACCCTCTTCGCTCCCTTTCTCTGCTCTGCATTTGTCGGATAGGTTCTGGCAAAGTGCCCATAAATGTGACATTTCCTGCATTTGAACGGCAACTATTCATAATCCAAGCTCTGCACATGAGACCAGCTGCCGACTTTGATTTTGGTTGCCTCTGGTAGACCCACCTCTAGATCTACCTCTACACAGATCCTGGTGCAATTGTACTGGTCCTTGTTGCTTGCCCGATCTATGAATTTTCCGAGGAAGTTGCCAATATGTTTCAAGGAATCCCAGTTCCAACAATGGACTGGCAGACTTGGGAGCCGAACCCAAACTGGTACAGCATTGGGAACATCAACCGTTGGATCGAAGTCTGGGGTCCATTTGTTCAGATAGAGACCCTGAAGGCCCATGAAGTACGGCCCATTTCGGAAGATCAGATATTTGTCTTCCTTGGAGGTAAATTCAAAGAGGAAATGCCCTCGCCCTAGGAAGTATGAAGTCACGCTTTGATTGATCAGGGGCGCCCAGTTCCTATTAATCCATTGCTCAGTGGTTTTCGGCGATGGCCAAAGTCCCGTGAATTGGCCAACGAGTCCACGATCTGCCAAAGACAGTGCTACTTGCATGGGGGTCTCTGGAGGTAAGGAGATCTCAGGGATTTCATCGATTTTCTTTACAAATTTCGCTGCATCACTTCTTTTATTCTGAGGTAAGCCAGCCAGGAGCTGGTTGAAGGCATCCAAGGATAGATCAGGGGGCGGATCGGAATGCTGGCCAAGGGACTCCATGGGATCTGGATAGATGTCGGCCGCCACAGGGGCAGCCCCACCTCAGAGACCAAACCCAAGCCAGAGAGAGTTGATTGACTCGGATCTGGCACTGATCTTCTGTAGACGGGCCCGCAGTGAAGAGAAGTCGCCGAGGGAGGGCAGGGCCGCAAGTTTCAGAGCCCGCTGGAAGCGGATCGGAGCCGAGCTCGATCGCAGTAGATCTGGAGTTAATATGGATCTAGGTTGATTATTTATTTTAAAGAAGAAATCATGTGTATATAATATTCTAATTTAGAAACAACTAAACCACAAAACCTATTCTTATCATCTTATGATCCTACTATTTCACTACATTTACTGCTGAAATTTTATGTGTATAATTGCTCAATGATTTTTTTATTTTATTTTTTTCCGTAAAAGAAAATTCATAATTTCATTGGTGAAATTACATGTTGTAGATGCCCGAAGGCATATGCTGTAAATGTGGCTATCTATCCACAGTTTTTAGCTAATATTTACAAAGAAACCCAAAAGGGTATATTGTACTGGTTCAAGACCATCAATAAAAAGTTGCAAAAATTCACCCACACGGGTGTCTATATATTGTCCATATTTACAAAGAGCATTTTCTCATAAATACTAATAAAAAGCTGTATCAAATTTTCAAAAATTTTATGTATCCAGATGTAGATAATTAGAGACTATTGCGCTCCTGTAGTCTCCCATCGATGTATGGTCTGTGGAAGAAGTGATAGATTCCTGTAGGTGTATGCTCAACGATCATCCACTCTCCTAGAGGACGATGTGTCGCTTCTTTCGATAGCCTGTCTGCAGTTTCATTTCTTTCCTTGTAGATATGAGAAACATAAATCTGATCAAAGAATGTTTTGAAAAAACAATTTCTTCCATAATAGATCTCAAAGTGTAAGCATTACAAACAGCTGTGTTGTTAAACCAATCAGTCACATTCTTTGAGTCCCCAAATATTTGAATGTTTCTACATTGTTTCCGAATGGCAAAGTATATCAAGTGGCATAGAGATATCAGTTCAACATGGTTATTTGTGCCCAGTCCCAATCCCATACTAATCTGGAAAAAGTGTGAATCTGATAGGTAAAAACATATGCCTCCCCCACAGCCATGCTGCTGGGAAGCACCCTCAAAATGGGCCCAAGGTATAGTTTTGTTTATCTGTTCCTATCGAATAATCCTAGATCTCTTTTGGCATTCATCATTTGGCAGTTCTTTAAAGGTAGCACAGATTTTCGGAAGGAGCAGGTTCCAGTTTACCGGCTTGTCTTCAAATATTTTGATGTTTCGCTTGAGCCATATGTGCCATGAGACCAGAAGGGGTAGGTTTCTTGTTTTTTCCACAACAGTAGTACCCCACCAACTATCCCATGTTGTTTTAATATTTGCACCCTACCAAATCATATTCAGGTTTAGAGTTTGTAGGACTTTAGTCCAAATGATCCTGGTGGTCGGACATGAGAGAAAAAGATGTTGGGTCGATTCCTCCTCCTGTAGACAAAGGACAGACTAGGTAGGTCCAAAAAATCTCTTCTTTTTTAAATAAGTTCCAGTGGGGATCTTATTCTCTAATATATTCCACATCAATAGTCTGGTGCGCAGTGGAGCTTTTAATTTCCATATTGATACCCATCAGCTCCTTAAGGCCTCTGGTTTTTTATCTGCAATGATGGTATCATAGCCCTGCTTTGAGGGGTATTTTCCAGATTTTGAGTGTGCCCATATGAGTTCATCCTCTTCATTCTTTAATCTAACATGTGATTCTGTGAATGCCTGTATATAGTTTTGCCAAGTTCCGCTCCATTCATATGGTATGTTCCAGTTCTGCTCAGTCAGCCATGCTTGTGTATGAAAAGTAGAATTTTCTTGATCACCTATCTGATCAATATACTTGATGCCTCTACTATTTAAGTGAGTTATCAGTCCAATTGGTAGCTGATGGGAATTTCCATAGCCAGTCCATGGATCAATTCCAATGCGTACTGAGGCTCCATTTCCAATTTTCCATAATAGTCCATCCTTGATAAGGGGAAGTGAATTTAGTATGGCCCTCCAAATCACCGAAATACCTTTTCTGTTCCATGTTGGACTTCGAATCCAGTCTATAATAGTAGATGGCCAGATATATTTATGAAGGATAATCTCAGTCCAAAGACTATTTTGCTTTAGTAGTAACCAGCTCTGTTTTGCAGCCAAATCTTGTGCAAAGGCAGGAAGTAGTTTGAGACCCCAACCTCCCCACTTCTTTGGAGTAGAAATTTTGGTCCATTTCACCTAGGTAAAAGGTTTGCCCTCCTTTCTTGCATTCCAAAGAAATTTGCAACATATTTGTTGAATTCTGTGAAAGACCCCTCTTGGTATCAAGGCCAGTGACATCCAGTAAACCAGGGTGGCTTCAAGGACTCATTTTATTAGAATAAGTCTACTTACCCTAGAGAGGAACCTATGACAACAACAGTTTATTCTCTTCTCCACTTTTGTGATAATCCTGGTCCAATTAGCAATTTTGTACCCATCTGGTTTTAGCCTGAAACCCAAATATTTGAGCCCCTCCATTAGTTCAGAAGCTTGAAATGGAAATTTTTGTATGGCTAGTTGTGATTCCTGTTGTGTACAATCAGATAGAGAGATGGTGGATTTATCTCTATTAATTTCCATTCTCGTTCCTCTGCTGAAGAGTTTTAGTATCTCATACATTGAAGTGGTGTCCAGAACACTACCCTTCAAGAAAATCAATATGTCATCTACAAATAATAGATGTGTCAGATAGTAGTGGTCCATAATTTTTAGGCCTCTGAGGCCCCCTCTTCTTTTTTCTGAATCAATTAGCCGGCTCAATCCTTCCATAACTAATAGGAAAAGTAGTGGTGATAAGGGGCATCTCTGCCTTATCCCTCTATCAATATTAAAGGATGAATTTGCAGATCCATTGATAAGAATGGCAAATGATACAGAGGAGATACATCCCATGATCCAGCTGATAAGAACTGGGGGAAACCCCAAGTGAGTGATAATCATCTTGATGTAAAGCCAATTCACTTTGTCGAAAGCCTTTGATAAATCAATTTTGAGAGTAAGTCCCTTGACATTTTTGTGCTTAATGGAGTGAAGGGCTTCTTGGACTGAGCCAATGGCATCCTGAATATGTCTATGGTGGAGGAAAGAAAATTGCTCCTAAGAGATATGGTTGGATAAAATGGGCTTGATGTGGTTGGCTATAGTTTTGGAAATAATTTTATACAGACAGTTGCAAAGGGAGATGGGGTGGAAATCGTTAAAAGAGGCTGGTGAATCTGTCTTAGGGATCAAAGCCAAATATGTGAAGTTGATGGGCGGGTGGATGTATCCTGTAGTTCTACTCTCATCAACGACCGCTAGTAGGTCCTGCCCCAAAAGCTCTAGAAAAGTTGTGTAGAATTCAATCGGCCATCCATCCGGGCCAGGACTCTTGTCCTTTTTGAACCATTCAAGTGTTCCTTCCAGTTCCTCCATGGTGACAGGTTGTATCAGATCCTCTGCATCTTCCGGTTCCACAAACCTAGGGAAGTGGCCAGCCAGGTTTATGATGTCCTGGAGGGTGATGGTTGTCGGCGCAGTAAATTGACTTTTGAAATGGGTATTCCCCATCCTAGCTAATTGAGGGTGAGTAGAGGCCCAACCGTCTATGTCATAGGGCAACTACCAAATGGTGTTGGAGGCCTTCCTACCATTGGCAAAATTGTGGAAAAACTTAGTATTTCCATCTTCCGCTTGTAGCCAAATAGCCCTGATTTTCAGCCTCCATTGTTCTTCCTTTTCAAGTAGAATATTTGCCTTTTGTTTTTCCAGACTTATCAGTTGGAGTTTAGTGTCATCCGCTAAGTATTCAAGCCCCTTTTCACCCGTGAGATGGGTTATCTGTAATTCAATGTCCTTTAGGTTCTGTTCATCTCTCAATTTCTTCTGCCTTGACCATGCCTCTGTCATAGTCCTGAGTTTTTTAAGTCAAACACAGAAATCAGCTGCCATTCTTTGCTCCCTAAGAGGGGGTTGTACTCTCCAGAATTCAGTTACCAAATTGATGAAATCTGGATCTTTTAGGTGTCTAGTAAAGAATTTGAAGGGAGCCCGGGGCTTTTTTGAGAGTCCAGAGATTTGTAGATATATGGGGAGGTGATCAGAAGATTCTCCAGTACCAACCCATTCTCTGTATAAGGGTAGGGTACGTAGAAGATCTTCATGTATCATAAAACAGTCCAGTGTCTGACCCAGAGCAACCTCACCCGTCCTCCTATTATGCCATGTGGGCAATTTCTTGTTCATAAGAACATCAACAAGTTTAAAGGTTTCCAGCAGAGTGCTCATCTGATCCGATATAGGGTCAATCTGGGTGTGATGTCCCCAAGATTCCTTCAAACCCAGAGAAAAATTTAAGTCACCCCCATTAATGGTGTTGCTTGTGACAAGATTGTGATCCATCAATTTGTGCCAAAACTCCATTCTGTTATGATTAGGGGCATATATGTTTATCACTTTTAACTGGGACCCGAGCTCACTCACATAAATGCCCATACCCATGAAGCCCAAACCGCCCCAAGAGGAAATAATCTTAACAGATTTAGGGTTTATTCCTATAGCAAGGCCTCCGGATCTGCCAATAGCATCCATACCCTGAAAAACCCAGCCTGGATGGATGGATTGGAGGGTTCTGGTAATGATGTCAAATGAGCCGAGGGTTTCCTGTAGGAAGAGGATGTCACAATTGGAACTATGTAAAAGTCCTTTTAGAGCCAATCTCTTTGTAGGGTTGGCTAATCCCCTACAGTTGTAGGAGAGCCAAATCATGGGGAGATAGGGATGGAGGGCTCAATTGCTCTAAGTGTCCTTTCAATGGTGTATTAACGTCCCCTTGCTACATTAGCCATCGTCGTCTTGATGGATGTTTTGATCTTGGAAGGACGACCTCTGGTAGGTTTATTTTTTTTTGTCTTTCTGGGGGAGTGGCCCAAACCAAATTGTGTAGATAATTGTCGAGATCTGGATCTGAGGTTGTAGGGATGGGATCTTGTCCCATATGGAGAGGATGTATGAGAGGGAGGAGTGGAAAAATCCCTGTGGGAGGTAGGTGTAGTAGAGAAAGTGGGGGGTGGAGGAAATATGGAGCAAGGGATGGTAGGGATAGAGCAAAGAGCAGAGGCAGGGGGTGCAAAGATGAAAACAGAGCATAAAACATAACATCTGATAAATGAACAGAAGTTATGGGGATAGATCCATTACCCGGTAGAGGAGGCGCTTCCGCAACAGATTTGGAGCGTGTCCGAGGAGGAGAGGTCAGAGCCCTACGCTGATTTTTTGCCTTTTGTGTAACGCCCACCACAGCCTCAAAGGTGCCTGTCCTTGTTGCTGGTCTCCCTTATTTAGATCTTCTGAAATATGTTGTTTGGTCCCCTGAGAGGTCTCTGAAGACACCGAAGAGAGCAGTGGACAGTCCTTGTATAGGTGACCCACTTTGCGGAACCTCCTACATCTAAAAGGGACTCCTTCATAGTCCAGGAGTTGTTTGCGCGAAAAATGTCTCCTGTGAAGTGTGATTTTTTCTTAAAGCCCCTCCCTGGTGTCAAGGTGTACTAAAATCCTTGCCATAGTCATTATGCCGGTCTTTTCATAGGACTGGTCATGCTCAAGGTAAGTCCCCAGTGCATCTCCAATATGTTTAAAAACTTGAGGAGTCCAGAACTGCATGGGCAAACTTGGTAGTCTGACCCAAATAGGCCCTGCTCCCAACTGTTCATCCTCTGAGTCGAAGAGTGGATCCCATCTCTTTAGCAGTACAAGAGCAAGCTCAATGTGCCAGTAGCGCGATAATATCCAATCTGTATACTCCTCCCTATGAAAGCGGAGGGCAAACCAGCCTCTGGCCAAAACCCTAATCACTGGAAGTTCTTTCAATAGAGAACCCCAAATCTCCATGTTCCATTGACACAAACGCTCCACTATATAGTTCCTGTCTTATACACGACCAACAAGAACTTTCCTTGTCGTGTCCATAGCGTCTGCCATCGAGATGTCTTCTCCAAAGGTCAAATTTATATTGGTGTCCACTACTCTGAGGCACCGATGCTTTTTGGGTTTGTCCATGTGACGACCCGTGGGATGTTCTCTGAGTAAACTTTTGCACACTTCCAAGGAGCCTTGCTGGGCAGATGTTGCAGGCCTAGGGTTTTGGATAGGAGAACTGAAATAGCTGGATCTGATGGGGGAGTGAGGGTTGTAGCTACACGAACCCGGATGTACAAAGGACTGGGCAGGGTGCGGGAGGTTTGAAGGACCAACCGAAGCCAAGGAGTAGGATGGGGGGTTCAGTGGCAAAGAATGCAGGGGATGTGTCAAGGGAGAGTCAAAAGAGGGCGATGCCTGAAGACTAGATTTGAGCAGATTCAGAGTGGCCGGGGAGAGGGGAGGGCATTCCAAACCGGGTAAGTCATCAACATTGACAGCAGTACAGTGTCGTTTACCAGTGGAGGTTGGGTGTTGCGGCATCTGAAGAGCAACTGTCAACCAAAGCGATTTATTCTGCCAGGGGCCCATGACCGGGCCAGCTTGATGAGCCCAAATCTCCTGCTTTGGCATGGGGTCCTCCTCGTAATCCATGAGGTCTTCTTCGACCATTGTAATCGATAATAAAACTGACCGTTGTATAACTAGGGGATAGTAGACAGTTGAGAAAATGGTGTTCAAACCCAAAATGGACGGTATTCCACAAACAAGAGACAGTATCCCGACAAGCTTGTAGTTCGAGGTCAAAAAACAATATTAAACGCATATAATCGCAGTCAGACCCGCGTGATATAGCTCCTGCATATATCCAAACTCCATTGTCGCTGTTAGGAAACCGGTTCAGGTTCCCTATCAATCTCTGCTCATTGTTTTTATGTTGATAAACATGATTCATAATCGCTCAATGATATTAATGGCATAAGATAAATTGTTAAAGATCATTAAGTAGCAATTATCATATCAGAAAATCGGTTTCTACTATTCATCTTGGATAAAAATCAATAGTGACTACAAGGAAGAAGAGACTTGAATAAACTTATTGTGAAGAATTCATGTCACATGTTCATTGGGAACATGAAGGCATTGTGTGTGTCTGAGTAAATAGTGAGATAAACCTATGGAAGCCTTGTGAAGCAAAGGACAACCATACATATAAGTACTGAATTGAAATTTCACATTTAGAAATGTGTGATTATGAGGATGCATTGATAATTGCAAGGTTATGTCATTTGCATTAAGTAAATGCAAGATAGAGTGAAGAAGGAGGCCAAAAAAACTAATCGATGTGTGAGGGCATATTGATGATGGAATCAGAAAGGCCATAATGTTTCATAAGCGCCCATGGTTTCCCTGCACAATTAGACTCTAGAATATAACCTTCTCACCAACACCAAAGAGAATATGTAAGGATGGGATGCATAAGGGACCACGTGGAAGAGATGGGATATATGTCTATTGTTGTTTGGGGTTAGGAGTAAGATGTCCAAAGGGTTGATCAAGTGTGAGGGAGGTGGTTGGATGATGTCTCAAGGCATTGGTTTGACCTTCCAAAGTCATCATGGTGGAATGCATGACATGGGATGAGGCATTCTAAAAACCAATGCAGGGATGCATTATGTGCCTGAGGCCATGAGAAACACATAGTGGCTTCAAATTTGAAACTTTTGATTTGATTATGTAATGATGTCTTCTAGTAATGCAGACGTGACTTAATGTTGTAGTGGAAACTAATGCAATGACATATGTGAAAAAGTTTGAGGTTTTGTTTAAGTTCTTAAATATGTAGTAGTGAAGAATTCTATGTTTCAATGCCAATGACTGTTTGGTCAATTTAAGAGTTAGATTTTATTGTAGGTGATATGGTCTTGGATATGGCAAGTAGGTAAGAGAATAAGAAAGACTGAAACCTACTACAACTAGAGCAAACTATAAAGAAAGGGAAACCTCGTGATGAGAAATCAGGGGTCCCTAATAAGATGGTTAGGAACATAGAATCTAAATAATGAAAGTTGAAAAGATTCCTAATTGAAAAAATTTAGATAGAATCTCATGGTAACAGTTGGTACATGGTACTGTTAAATTCTTTTATACTAAGCGTGATTTACTTTTCTAAATCAACAATTATTGAAAACCCATAAAATATTTATCTCGAATATTTTTGAAATTGTTGATAAATAAACACATGTGTATGTTAACTTAGAAACTAAATGAAGTGGAAATAAAAATGGGAGGTCAATCACACTACAACAACAAATTTTTACCTAATAAAATCTTCCTTAATATTAATTTTCTGAAGAAAATATGGCCCATACTCGCAAAGAATACATGAAAAAAATAAAACTATTGGGAACATAGAAACTCGACCCCATTGGGAAAATTAACCTTAAGGAAATCAACAATTGAAAATCGGTCCTCTTCAAGAAAATCAACCTTAGAGAAATAGACCTATCTCACCAGCAAATCAACCTCTTTTCTTCTTAGCTTATATGACCCTTGTGCACTTGAGAAGATCATCTTCTCTTGACATTTCGGCCTCCTCCACAATTCAACCCTCCTCTTCAGCAACTCAACCTCTCTCTTTCATGAACTTGGCCTCCCTGGATTTCTCACGAAATTCCCTACTGCATTTCTCCTCCTCTTCAGTCCGTTTAAGCCTCTTTCTCTTCATAAAATTTCTTTATCCACAATTGTGTATCTTCACCTCTCCCTTAGGCTTATTTTATAATTTCATTCAGCCAAAATCCCTAACCCTAATATCCTAAGTGATTAATAGCTATGATAAAATAATAAGCCTTACTTGAGATCAACAATTGAGATTATATCTAAGTCCCTTAAATAATTTTATTATTTATCCTTAGAACTTTAGCCTAATAGTCCACAATAATTAATTAGATTAATTATTGTACTTTTCCTAAGTTAACCTTGGGAAATAAATCACAAAAGAACTCACTCCACTAAGAAATTACCTAAAGAGGCAATCAAATATCTTCTACATACTAAGGCACCAAGCCAAGGTAAAAGGCCTTCCAAGGCTACAAAAATCAACACTCCCTTCTAGTAAGGAAGAGACTCTCCACCACCCCCAACTTGTCTCTGTAAAACACAAACTTTCGCTTCACTAGAGTTTCTATAGCTCTAATACCATGTTAAATTCTTTTGTATTAGATATGATTTACTTTACTTTAACAAATTATTAAAAACCTAAAATATTTATCTCAAATATTTCTAAAATTGGTGTTAAAATAAACACATAGGTATACTAACATATAAAATAAATGCAACAGAAATACAATCGAGCGAACAATCACACTACAACAACAAATTTGTACCCAATGCAATCTTCCTTCATATTAAATTTCTCAGGAAAATATGGGCCTATACCCATAGAGAATACATAGAAAAAAATAAAACTACTAGGAACCTTGAAATTTTACCCCGCTAGGAAAATCAACCTCAAGGAAATCATCCTTTTGAAAATCGACCCTCTTGAAGAAACTCGGCCTCGAAGAATCAAACTTGTCTCACCGACAAATCAGTCCCCTTTCTTCTCACCTCATACGACCCTTGTGCACTTGATAAAATCAACCTCTAGATATTTCAACCTCCTCCATATTTTAACCCCCCTCTTGAAAAACTAAGCGTCACTCTTTCCTAAACTCGGCCCCCCTTTATTTCTCCTCAAATTCCCCATGCCACTTCTCCTCACATCTCTTTAGTCTAGTGAAGCCTCTCACTCTAGAGAAAATTACTTTATCCAAAATTGTGTATTCACCTCCCCCTTATGCTTATTTTATAATTTCATCAAGCTAAAATCCCTAACCCTAAACTCCTAAGTGAACAATGGATAGAATAATATCCTAAGCTTGAGATCATATCTAAGTCACTTAAATAATTTTATTATTTATCCTTACAAATTTGGCCTAATAGTCGACAATAATTAATTAGATTATTTATTGTTTTTTTTCCTAAGCTAACATTAGAAAAGAAATCATAAAATCGCTTACTCCACCAACCAAGCACCTAAAGAGGCCATAAAATATCTTCTATATGCCATGACACAAAGACAATGTAAAAGACCTTCTGAGGCTACAAAATTAATAGACATGGGTGATATGTCGAAGTTGTCTAAGAAGGATAGGCGATGATTGATGAGATGGTATGTGTGGAAAAGAAGCTACAATTGGGACATAAGAACCCAATGATATGACATTATCAATGTTGTATTGAGAACTCTATGGAATTGAGCAACCAGAGGATTCCTTGGCTATAAGACTCCATAAGTCCCCATACATTTCCTATGCAAGGAAACATTGGTAAATGATGGATTACACAAGGGATTGTTTAGTGAAGAAAGGGATACTTGATATTGGAGAGTGAGTGACTACAAGGAAGTGGATACTTGAGTAAATAAAAATTTAGTTGGGATCACAAGCATTGATTTGTAAATTGTTGTGGATATTCCACTTGATAGTTTGTCACAACAGATCTACTAAAATATATTTAAAAAAATATAAAATCTACAGTATGAGGGTTTATTTCTCCTTAGATATTTTAATCTATTAATTATTGTTTACTGAGTATGCATGAAAATTATAATTATGGAGATAATAGAGAGCAACAAAATAAAACTTACAAACCATAGTTGACGTGAGATATAACTATGGAAACCCTTCAAGGAGAAAACCCAGTTGGAAGGTGAGGCTGCTTTGTGGTCTTTCTTTGAATGGAAAATGGATGAAAGTACAAAGAAGTGAGACTTGTGGCTCGTGGGTTACTACGGTATAAAAAACCCCTCTAATTGCTACCTCCCTACCCACTCTCGGCTGCTTTTCTCATCAATGGAACAAAATGCACTCGACTAGAATACAACCCCTTTTTCCCTATTGGATTGGTTATAATATACCCTGATAGCCTACTAGTAGTTAAGTTTGGCTCTTCTCACTCTTAATTAGAGTTGAAATATGGATCATTCTATATTATTCTTCATCATTATCATGTGGCTATCCCATTTTCCATGAGTAATTGGGATCGGCATGACATCCTCTCAAATTATGGTGGTCAAATCAAGAAAGTAAACTTCCGAGTGGCGTAATTTTTGCATATGGGCTTCAATTGAGGCAATTATTTAATCGTTGGAAAGGTATTCATGTTAGAATATTGCTAAAAGATAACACATTTGAGTAGCAAAGTTTCAACCCTTAAAAAAAATCATTTAATGCCTCAAACTACTTCTATAAATTTTAGACCCCAATTCGCCAAACTAGGACCCACAATTAAAAAATGGTACTATGAGATGATTCCTCCACTTTTTCCAATCTAAAGGCATCAATATGGATGAAAAATAATATAATGATATAATCCATATCATACCTTCCAATTTTGCGAGGCTTTTGGTCGCCAAAGTATTCTATTGAATGAGGTGATGAATTGTTTCCTCCACCTTCTCTCAAATGTATCATTTAGCTTTGCCTAGAAGCTATCCTTTCAACCCAATATTCCAAAGCTCATGTTGCCCCTATCTTGTAGCTTTGGACCTCTTTTGCAAAATTATACCCTTTGTCAAATATGCCTGACAATCTCATGTCAAATCCTCTATAGAAGGTAGGACTCATTCGTCTTCATGATCTAGCATGGAAGGCTCATAGAGTTTCAAATTCTCTACATTCTCCACTAAGCAAACATGCATGTATGGGTGTAGAAAAATCTATAGGCATTATCTCC
>APFE030624532.1:0-71195 GCA_000404065.3 Pinus taeda
TCATCTGGATCAGCAAGGCTGGACTGCTACAACAAGCGTTGGACCTAAGGTAAAATCGGAAAACACTTGATCTCTCATAGAATAATGTGTGTTTAGAGAAGGATTGCTCTTGTTTGGTTTGTTTGTCACTAGAGAGTCTTAGACTCCTAGGGAGGTTAGCTTTGTCCGCAAAAATAACTCTTTCCGCATGACAATAATAAACAACAAGTGATTCCCACTAGGATGATTTTCTCAACATTCAACTTGGAATATGTGTCCCATGGCCTTGGTGTTATTTTTTCGTTTATTAACTTTATTACATGAACTTTTAACCTGGGTTGTTACATTCACTGATGTTCCACTTATGTTAAGTCTTCTTGATGTGTTCATGATTTCTTCAATATTTTCTCTACTTGTTGTGAGGTGAGAAACTGAGTTTAACTATTAATTTTATCAATTCTAGAAGTTTTATTGTATTTAGCAATAACTCTCTAAATTTGGTTAACCTGTCGAATTTGGACAGTTTTCCAAATATGGCCCTAAGTTTCTCAATGCTTCCAAATTTGTTGCCAAATCATTCATGTCTTTATTATCCATATTTGGTACACTTCCATTTTAGTTCGACAACACCAAATATGGCCCAATTCACCAAATTTGTCGACCCATTCATGTTGGACCATCATGCATAGGCCCCTAGTCACCTTACACTACACAGAACTGATTCTTGGAGAGTTCCATATCCCTCAACATTTTAATCAAGACTGAAGATCCTCTTAGCTCCTAGTCACAAAAACCTTCACATATGATCAAGTGTTAGAATGCACCTTTAGCCCCCAACTTTTATTTCCTAGGAGAAATATTTGGCTTAGTGGGTCCTAACTCTAGGTTAGCAGTTATAGCTTCCAACAAATCCCCTACACTATCATGGCCCTTTCCATCAATTCGTAAAGTCGGGCAGATTGATAGCGCACCCAAAAGAGTATGGGGGGGGGGGGGGGGGGCGGGGGGGGGGGGGGGCGGGGCGCGAACCACGTTTTCATACCCAGATATGGCTGTGATGATGTTTTTATACCCTTTATATGCCTTTGCGCAGGTTGATAAGACCTTAAGGCTTATCAATATACCGTCCTTTTACCAACCTCTAGACCTTCGGTGAAGGTCTACGAATGTCTTTTGTGGACCCTAAATAGGTAAATACACCACTTATGTGCCTTTGTAATTACTCGTAAGTTTGTTATTACCCAGATCATCTTAAGTGACTGATATCTTTAACATGTATTAAGATATTCTTCACATAAACAGATATTATTACTTGCATTCATATAACAAGGTAAACCATGTAGAATCGTACATCAATACAGAATTAAATCATAAACCCAATATTCATCATAACATAGTCACATTCATTCATAACAGAAGTAAATAGGCAAAACACAAATATTTCCAGAATAATCTCTTTATTGATACATCAGATTTGCTTACCGACTCAAGACTACCCTATGGACTCAGTTGCAGGGGTCCGTGCACTCAGTTGCAGCCTGTACTCTAGGCCTTTGTGCACACAGCTACAGAGCCTTTCTTCTACTCTAAGACTCTTCACTCTTCACTTCTTAATGACCCATTACATTCATTATCATCAACTATTACTGAATTTAGACTCTCTAAGACTCTCCTTTTTATATAATCATATGGTCCATAGACCATGGGAAATTCTATACAGGCCAACACAACTTACATAAAAGAAGGGAAAATCCCTTTATGACACTATCTATGCACTTCGTGACCACACCTTGTAGGAACTTTACACTTTACATAACAAAAACTTGGGCTTTCTGCCACAAAACTTGGGCTTTTGCCCCAAAATTGACTGCAGGGGACCCTGTCCCAATAGGCCCCCAACAAAAATATCATGACTCACCCTCGAGTCACTATGCTGGTGCAGAGATCTTATTGCGGAGACCTCCAAGCTCAATTTGTGCCACTGCTACCTCAACCGCACTCTGCGTGGCTGTCTACTTGATTTGCTCCACCAGCTGCTCAGTCCCTGGTCTTGCACTGTCTTCTTTGACCTTCTGTTGTATCTTCTATAGGCGTCGTCCAACCAAGGCCCCAATGTGGCCTTGAGGACTACCTCTTCTCGTTGTGCTACCTCCACATGTTCGAGCAACTACTTTGCCTCATGCAGCTTAGCTAATCGCTGTTATATAGAGATGGTGCATTCCATCACTCTTGCTTCATCGTACTGTTGCTGCAATTCCTGAACCTTTGTGTTCAACCTCTGCAAGTTAGGATATTCCTGGAGAGTCGTAACAACCTCCATATACTTCTCAAAGAATGCAGTGTAATATGCTATCGCGACATCTACTGTTGCGACTTCATCCTTTATAGTTGTCTTGTGTTGCGCTTTGACCTCTAATGGAGGTTAAGGTTGTGACTTCAACTCAAGCTCTATGATTTTAAGGATTAGTTCAAACTGATCCTTGGCCATATCTATCCTTTCATTGTGCACACCTGCAGCTAATTTCCTAATCTTGGCCTCTACTGATTCTTTTTCTAGGATATGTAGTTCTAGAACAGTTATGCATGATTCGGCTACCACTGCTACGGTTCGCCCATTCTTCTCATCAACCTTCTTCCATGCTTCTAGCGTAGCCATCTTCTCAACGAATATTTGTTCATTGTTGACTCTCTACTCGCTGATCATGCTCAGCGCACGCTGCTCTCAGGCCTGAAGCTCTGCAATCACACCTGCTTGCAGCATGTGAAGAAATTCACTAGGGAGTGTAGCCAAGTTCAATCAAATATTCTTTGAAGCGCTGACAATAGCCTTGTCAGCTTCCTCCTCCGCGCTCATAGCTCCATCCGGTAGTGCGACTACTTGGAGATCTAAGGATCGAACCAACTATATGGTTTAAGTGTTCCCCAATGCCAAACTAGTTGATTGCGCGCTGATCTACCCTGCACTTGCCTGCAGTATCGTTATTTGAATCTATAGCTCGCGCAAACCTGTTTGTATGGCACTTAGTGCCTACTTCTTTTGCTGCTCAAACTGCAGTAGTAGTTCCATTTTCGTATCCCTTACCTTATCTCCAATATCATCCAAGTCACCCTCCATGAAGGTGATTTGATCTAGCGATGATTTGGAGGCTTTGGTCTTCTTTCGTTGTCCCTCCTTTTCTTGTTCCCTATGTCACTTTACGTGAAAAGCAGTGCTCTCCAAATCTCCACCACCATGTTCCAACTATTCTTATTCCTTCATTTGGGGTGAAGAATATTTCTGACTTCTGTTAAAGCCACACTCTTCCTGATCTGCTTGTTCTTTTGCGATGTGTTGCATTTCTACGCGTGCCTTTTCCTCGGCCTCCTTCTTCCTCTTTTCTGCCAACTACTACACCTTCGGTCAAGCCTCTTCCTTCTTTTGCTTCTCCGTGGACTTGCTAGTCCAAACAACCAAATCCAATGGTGTGTGCCAATTAGCTGTCCATTTCTTGAGGACTTTTGTGATGGCATCATCCGTAGCCAAGTAGGGGAGATCATACCACTTTTGGTCTGGATCCTTCAGTGCTTGGATGTAAATGAAGTAGAAGTCCACTTTGAACTCTCCATACCTAGATAACTCCTCAAAAACGTTTGTCAACAACCGCGGTTTTCGGTTGATGGCCATATGAATTCTCATCTCCATTAATACCAGAAAAACATTAGTTTCTCAGACCCATGCAACATCCTTTGTGGCCCAGAGCAAAGAAAACTTCACTGCTTCTGGTAAATCTATCTGAATCAAAAGAAACTAGTTGTTCTCTGACAACTACGATGCAACTAGAATAATTGACAGTGAGAGTCATGAGTAATGGAAAGTCTTACTTTGGCCTTGTGCCTCTCTACAGTTGGTGAGGAACTCATTGCATAGGTAGCGTGACTAGTTGAACTGTACGCCCTTCGCTCACTAAGCTGCTAATGAAGCTGCTCATCCCGACACCTCATCTGTGTGGAACTTTCTCATCACTTTTCCAGCCAAAATTTGGCTGGCCACCTTCACCGCGGGGTCAAAAATACTAGAGATGGAATACCTGCACACTTTCTTGACAAGTTTTAACTTGTCCTTCATCTTCTCAGTAAGGTCACATTTGCCCATATTTCTACCAAATGCCTTTGCCAGATTTAGTCTTGAATGAGGGAGTAATGTGATCCTATGGATCAGCATATCAGTGATTGGTATGGGTTCAATCAACCATAAGAACCCGTCATGCACAAGGCACAAGAACTGCTTCCGAACTATCAAGTTTATGGGGGTGCAGTGGTAGTGAGGCACCCATATGAGGTTCAATAACCCTGCCTTATTTACCCTACGAATCCACTTCATAGGCTCTAGCGCGGTGACACCAAACTCCTTGTAGATAGGGAAAATTTTAAGGATGGAAATTTAACCCCTAAAATTTTCCTTGCTTGTAGAATACTCACTTCATGAAGCTATTGGTATCTAGGTGAGGAAACCACTCAATCTCTCCCAAATCCCAATCTTCAAGTTTTAGATATGGGACGTGTGCCAAGTGCGGACCTTCAAAAGTGATTTTTCTAGCAGGAGGGGTGTGTTCAAGAGGAACTGTCCCTCATCTGGGTCCTTCGGGACCTTCACCTTTCCTTGGCATGGAGGGATGTACTCCAGTAGCTTCAAAATGGGGTTGACTCCCTCAACATCTATGTCTTTCACACCCTCGTTGACCTCCAGGTCTACCACTTTCCGCTACGTCTATGTAGCTGCATGTTTCCTTGGTGACTCATGCACTAGCAACATCTTCTTAGGTTTCTCTTTCTTTGGATTTGGAGCCTCTCTAGGTGGCATAGGCTTCAACGTAGGTGACCTCAGCACCTTAGGCACCACTCCTGGAATCTCCATACTCATGACCTCAGGGGCGACCACCTCAAAGGCGACAGTGCCCCTAGTACTAGCGGTCTTGCTGAAGACATGACGTTATTAATGAAGTTCTGATTAGACTCAGACACAAGGCCTGCAAGAAAATTATCAAAGATCTCATGCAATCAAAAAAAACACTCAGAAATTATCAAAACGAAAAGTGTTTCTCACTGGATGGCCATATGTAATTTATAGGCAATTTCAAATTCAAATTCAACCATTCCCCCCAAAATCCATTCATAAATGTGAGATTCACAGTAGATTTCCAAAGATTTCACACTTGATTTCAACCTTAAATGCCTTAAATTATGGTTGCCCGGTTCTTTTGGTAGTCAAATCATGAATAGTGATAGTAACGATCACTTTTTGGCTATGTTGCATGGCATCTCATCCTGTAGCGCAACTCCCTTCACACGTCTCCTTATAATGTGACACCCTTCTATTCCACGTAGACCCCTCATCGCATAGCTCTACAGCTTGGGCAGTGTAGTTTATAGTCCCATGCCACCTTGCAGCTGCCTGGAGCACTAAAACTATTCTACCATCATATAGTCATCTAGCTGGATCCTTGGTGTATGGCATCAATCAGCTGCCATTTACCTTTCTTGGAAATGGATCTCCATTCAATTTCACAAGCTGAGCTACTCCGCCATTGGTAATCTGCTTGATCACATATGGCCCAAGCCAATGCATCTGAAATTTCCATGGAAATTTATCAAACTTGTTGTCATACAATAAAACTAAATCGCTTACCTTGAAGGTGTGTAGTTTGATGTGTCGATCATGCCATGCCTTTTCGCACTCCTTCTGAACTTGTTGATGGAATCCAGCCAAGAATCTATCTTCCTCCAGCTATGTCAACTACGCGAGTCACTCTTCTAAGGGTCCATGGTATGCAATTCTTGTGAATGCTACTATGTGTACGCTAGGCACAATATACTCCATAGGAATCAAAGCCTCTATGCCATAGACCAGCCTAAATGGTGTTTTTCTAGTCAGCGTTTTACAAGTAGTTCTATAAGCTCATAGCACCACGGGTCCGCGCATGTCCTAGTCATTCTTCTATGCATTGTAGACTTTTATAATGCATTCTCCAATATCCTATTAAACGCTTCCATCATCCCATTGGCCTGAGGATGATATGGTGTGATCTTTTGATGATAAACTTGGAACTCTTTCGTCAGCGCACTGATCGTTTCATTAAGGAAGTGCGTACTTTAATCACTCACCAAAATGTTCGAGTAATCGAACCTGTTCGTTACATACTCGAATAGGAACTTAGATTTTGTTGCTCATGTACAATCCTTCATAGGCTGCACCTCCTCCCATCTGGTCAAATACTCGTTTGTGGTGATAATGTGCCATGCACCCATCTTCTTTCCCGGAAGCTGAATTGGTCCTACAAAATTGATCGCCAAAATTTCTCAAATGGCTGCAATGACACTTGTGGATTTAGAGGTAGGTCATCCCTCCACGATGGCATGCCCATCCTCTAACATGCTTTGCCTGCCCTACAATATGCTCTAGAATCCTTATGCAATGTTGGCCACCAGAACCTAACATGCAAAATCTTCTACACTATTGCTTTTCGTGCAAAGTGGCCTCCCGAAACTCCTCCATGAGCATCAGCTAGCATACTACTACGCTCAAAATCAAGAACATATCATCGCAATATCTCATTTGATCCCATTTTATACAAGTGACCTGCAATAACATTAAAATTTGTCGTGCGTGCCACCAATTCCTTCTTCTGTTGAATCATGTATCCTTCTGGAGCTATTCCTGTAATCAGGAAGTGGATAATGTTTGCAAAATCATTGCCTAGCACATGCACCATAAAGAGATGTGTGTCAGGAAATCCTCCCTCTAGATTAGTAGGCTATTCCCCCGTTTTGATGTGCAACAGGTGATATGGTTCGGCATTCAAGCATCCTAGTTTCACAATTACTTAAATCATACTCTTGAAACAACGGAAACCATCTACATATTTCCTCCCCAACTCAGGCTTGTTGACTAGGTACTTTAATGCAAAATGGTCTGTATACATCTTAAATTATCTGCCTAGCAAGTAATGCCCGAAGGAGCACATACACCATAGCACGATAGCGAACCCTTCGTGCTCCGTCGTAAAATAGTTCTTTTTAGCCTTATACAACTTGCTTCTCACAAATGCTATTGGGTGATCAAGTTCTCCTTCACCGGCCTATGTCAGCACTGCCCCCAGTATAATGCATGACACATCCACATGCACATGAGATTCCTTCTTCCAATCTGAGAAGACTGGGATCAGGGCAGTGACCATCTTTTCTTTCAATATGTCCAGGCTCCACTAAAATTCTTCATTCCAACAAAATGTAGAATCCTTTTTCAAGAGCTTTTCCATCAACATGGTAATATGAGCATAACTCTTGATGAACTATTGATAGTAATCAATATGACCTAGTGTTGCATGCAGTTTTTTAACACTCCTTGGTGCCTCCAAATTGATTATAACCATGACCTTAGCTGGGTCCACCATTAACCCCTATCTGCACACTACATAACCCAACAATATTCTGAAAGGGATACAAAATAGACACTTCTTCAAGTTTAGCGTGATCTGATACCTCTAGCACGTATCCAGCATCAAGTGCAGACTAGCTACATGGTGCTTTACCAGACCAAACACCGTCCAATTGTCAAAGTATACCTCCACAAACTTGTGAATGAACTCTTTGAATACCGCAATGACTACGCGCGAAAATATTGCTGCCACATTCTTAAGTCCAAAAGGCATTACAGTATACTAAAAACATCCCCACTTAGTTGCGAAGGTCATCTTACTCCTATCTTCTGGCACAATCTTGATCTAATGGTACCTGTTGGGTAGTGCATCCCCCGTGTAATGGTTTTGGGGCTGAAAGCCCATAATTTTGGGTACTAATATTATAAAAGTTCCATGAAGTGCATGTAGTGAGAATTGTAATGGGTCAAGTCGAAGGGTTGTCTGCCCGAAAATAATGTAGAATAATAGAAAGCAAGTCGACTTGCCATAGTCCACGGACCATGGGAAGGTATAAATAGAGTGAGGCTCTAAGGGTAGAAGGTAGTTTTTTGGTATTCTAGAGAAGATTTAGAGTGTATGGGTTTGTAAGCAAGATCGCTCTGAGTCTATAAGTCTGAGTCGTGGTTGGTAGTAGTTAGAGTAGCCTCTATAGCTGCGTGTGCAGAGGCCTGGTAGAGTCCGTAGCTGAGTGCACGAAACCCTGCAGTTGAGTGCGCAGGGTGGAACTAAATGTACTGAACTGAAGATTAATAAAGATAAGTGTTTTTGAATTATTGTGCATCTGGTCACGGATCTATATGTTTATGCTCATGTTCTAATTTTATGCATTTCTATAGGATTTATGGTTGCGCCCGCTGGTTATAACTATTGAATGCATGCTCAAATACCTTAAGAATTAGATCTGATCTATTATAACCTCAATAATAATACGAATCTAAGAAGTGCCTCATTGTAGAGCTACACGAAGTCCTGACAAATGTTCTGAGTAGCACGAGTGTGCGAGTTGGTTCGTGACCCCTCCAAACCTCATCAAGACATCCCTAGGGTGCGAAAACCTGGTTCCAGCACCCTCCCATACTAGCTCGGGTGAGACTTCAATCCACACTTTGCAAATTATTGCTAAAGGGGCCAGTACTGTGGGATTTGTTTGGTAAAACACTTCTGAACCTGGGTTAGGGCCCATCAAGCCAACAGTATCCTGAGAAATCATTAGTGAATGAATATACTTCCTTCCCTCCTACATTATCTAGCACTTCATTGGTCAATAGAGTTGGAAAAGGATCATGCACATAAGCATCATTCAACTTCCTAAGATCTACACACATTCTTATCTCATCCTTCTGCTTCTTTTCTGAACGACCATAGGACTTACCCTGTCAGACTCGTCCACTGGTTCAATGATTCCTACTGCCAACATTTTGTCCAACTCTAAGTGGACCTTTTCTTTATACTTTGGATTAAGGTGATATGGTCTCTGTTTCATATGCTTCGCGTTTGGCTTCAATATTATCTTCATCACTCGTAAATCACCTAGTATCCCCTTCAAATCTAAAAACTTTGTAGTGAACAAATCCTGGTATTCACGGAGTAACTCAAGAACCTTATCCATAGTAGCATCATCCCAGTAGTCCCCTATCTTCATGAACTTCAGCTCCACCCCTGTTGTAATGTTCAATTGTCTAGTTTTCAGTGGCACAGTGATATTTGGATTCTCAATCTGTGGCCCTTCTACTTCGTGGTGACCTTCTGTCTCTGGGATATTAATGTTCCTTGGATCCTCCTCTTCTTCTTCAGTAGTCACATTGTAGCACTCTAGTTCATGGCACAACTGGGTGGTCCAATCTGGTTGAATCAAATCTAAGGGATCTTATGGTATTATGAAGATCACTACCTTGATCTCCTGCAACGCTTCATCGATGCACTCAAATCCATCCTCAAAGATGAATGTCATTTGGAACCCCTGCCTTAGAGTATCCCATTCACTGGTGCCATGGTGGAGCTCTGTTTCCAAGTACCAATTTATCGGTATTACATCCAAAGTGTGATAGAACATATGAACCCACTCTAGTTGTGGTTTTGCTCCATAAGCATCAACCCATTTTGCTAAGTGATCACACGGATCACTCCTCCCATCATATTTCTCTATCAATCATACTTTTGGGTGACCAAACCGCACCCTCATCATTCTTCTTTATTCGCGCCATCCATCAAAATTGTCCTTATGCATACCACACCATCGTGCATGCGTAGCACGTAGTGCCAAGTCCAAAGCTTGGAAGAAATTCTTCTGTGGTACTTCCCTTTCAAATGCATCCAAAAATTTATCAACATCAGTTAAACCATCATATAAGGTAGACTTCTTACCTCTAGCGATACACAGTGTAGTGATTTAATCATCATATTACAATGCAACATAGACACTTCATGCAATTGATTCTCCCAATGATCCAATTCCTCATCTGAATCTGATGTGCAAGACATTTCGCAGTCCCATGCAGTACATCTACCATTTGTCGGATTCACCAAATCTTGATCTTGTGCTGTTATCTTATAAATCTGGTTCAAATCATCCTCACTTTCATAATCGTGGACCGGTTCAGTATAGTGTGGTCCTTCTACAGGGTCCAAAGGTGCTACTACACAGAGTGATTTCCTCTCAAATGACATTGTCAACTTCTTCAAATTGATCACCTCATTCATGTCAATAACCCAGTCAATCCCAAGGAGCGCAGGGTAGCGATTGTTGTTGTCGACAATCTCTATCACTTTGAAGTCCACCAATGCACTCGCGCCTTCAATATCTACTATCACTCCCTGCAACCTTCCCATCAGGATGATCTTCTGTTGATTCACCATCCTCAATTGAATAGGAGACTAGTGCAGTGCAAGCCTCCCCATTCTCTCCCATGTCTATTTCGGCAAAACATTCGGATCTAACCCAAGATCCAAAACAAATTGGTCCATTTCATACTCTCCTATTTGCATGGTGAGCCTTATCTCGTGCCCTGTTTTTGTCTTATGCTTACCAATTTTTCTAACCATGCACAGTCCCTCAGGAGCATTTTCTTTGCCAATTCACTTATTGATAAACTCATGTAATCCTTTCACAGCCTTGCTATCATGTAGAAGCTTCATAAAGGTCTCTAGAAAGGTAGTAAGCATGGATGGGTTCATTTATTCAGACTACCTATGCTAATTTCCTGAGGTAGAAGCCTTAGCGAAGATTTTCTTCGCTTCTATGAAGGTCTCTTTTGCATGTTCTAAATCAAAGCCAACCTCCTTCTTTGGAGCTTTGTGGACCCATTCACTTTCTTCAGGCTGCTTCCCCTTATCTTCGCCAGTCATCATTCCACTTTGTAGCATAATATTCACATTAGGATTCTCTTTGCGGGGTTCAGCCCTCATCACCTATAGGTTCTGGGTAGGCTCCTGAGGCTATGTCCCCTTTTCACACATCTTAGCTATTAATATAGGGAATTATTCTATCACGTGATCAAATTGAGTATAGTATTGGCACGATAGACACATTGGGTTAATACATTGTCATGCATAGTGTCCTAGCCCTACACAATTGTAGCAAATAACTTGTCCCCAACCTCTTGTAGGTCCTCCTTTTCCTCGGCCTCCTCTACGCCCCTAATATCCTCCTCATGCTCCCCCAATGCCTTGATCTAGAGTCTAAGTTTCAGTCTACAGATAATACGCGGGCGTTCTATCCATCATCAGCTCATAACTACAGCAATTGTGTGTCACATGTTTTCTAGCTACCTGACAAATAGCACACCATAGCGTGGGCCCTGTACTTGGCCCAGCTTGAGCATCTGGCCTCAGAGGCATCGGGCCCCCTCTTGCAACATAATTCATGAAGACATGGAAATTATCTTCATCATACCCTTGACTCTTACATTTCAAACACCAAACTTCTTCACGTACCTCAGGCAGAGCTACTCTATCCTTTTTCAGACTTTGGAACTTTAGGCAAAGATTTTGCAACTCCGCATGAATCTATTCAAATCCCAAAGCATCATCTTGAATTGGTGTCTCATGCAATCTCATTAGAATCTTTAGGGCTTCCTCTTGGGTCCCAATCTTTTTATGTGATAAAGAAACCCTTAGATGAGGCAAGAGTGAATCCACAAACCATTCACAATGTTGCGCATTCATAATATTCATGTTAGCTTCGCATCTCTTGCATTACAATCTCTGATCTAGTTCCTAGGGTGTCTCACTAGGCTTCATCATGATCTCCTTGAATCCTATGATTGATTGTACTTCAGACTTGGTTCTAATAAATTCCTTATTCAACGCAGTTTGAATGTCTATTAATGCAATTGTCAGGTTATCAGTGCAGTACTTGATGTACCACATTAGTGCACGATCTTGTAAAGTAGTAACCAATGTTGCTTTCTTCATCTAACCATCCGTAATATTCTAAAATTTCCATACAACCTTAAAAATGAACCAAAATTGGTCCAGGTCCTCATTTCCCAAGCCCATGAAAATGGGCAACTTCACTGTATTCGCCATATTGAATGGTGATGGAGGTGGTGATCGTGTGGGTGAAGGTGTATGCGGTGGAGGTGAATATGGAGGTGGTGTAGGTGGATTGGGTATTCCCGGGAACCGTTTCCTTATTAAATGGACAATGCTCAATGAAGAAGCTTATGCTGCTCCTTCATCGTCACTTAGAGGAGGCTCAAGCAGCAGGCTATATTCAGGACCTATTCTCCTTCTGTCCTTGAGTAAATTTCCACTTCACGTAGCTCCAAACATCAAGTTAATTGCATAACCTACTTTTCACACAAGAACATTTTAATCCAAGTATTGAAAGATCTTAAATACTTACCTCATGGTCCCTTGAAAAAGCATCGCTCTACTTCACTATAGCTGACCAATATATCGACCATGAACTCTGTCACAAATCCTCTGATGACACGATTAAGCCACTTGAAAATTCCAAATATGCATGACATGTGTCACATCCCTATTGGCTCCATGTCTCTCACTGACATT
Organism: Pinus taeda; assembly: GCA_000404065.3. Lineage (NCBI taxonomy): Eukaryota > Viridiplantae > Streptophyta > Pinopsida > Pinales > Pinaceae > Pinus > Pinus taeda. The sequence continues at coordinate 12,450 of APFE030624532.1, forward strand.
ATCATGTTGCCATTGATCGACGTCAGTTCATGCAACCAATCAAAATGTTCCATGTGTCATTTATCAATTGGTCCATATCCCATCAAGGGTAGAAAGGTGAGGGGGTCTCATACTTATGTTTTCTAATGATTTTTTGTTAATTTTTTAAAGGATGATGGGAATTTTTGTGGCGCATGGTGGGAAAATTGACATCTCCCTGGCGTCATCTCCCTAGAGAAAAAACATGAATATTAAATGGATCCCATAGGGGATTGACTATCATGGTGATATTTTAGGTGGGGTTCCCTACTCACTATTGAGCACCAATCACCACTTCCACCTTCTCCATTTCATTCTCATTATCATCCCACTGTTGTGTCATCCTCGGATCCCTAAAATTTGGTCTTATGCTTGTCGTTGTAACTTTTGGGGGAATACTTCTGGGGTTTGTTCTACAGAGGTTACATGTACTTGGTGGGGTCCTCTCGTGCTATCCCCTTAAGATTTTGACTCATCCATATGGGCTCCCACATGGCAGAACTTTCCACCTCTAGATGTTGAATATGTTACAGGGTGCTTGGCCAAAGACACTAAAATCTTGACTTTTAGCCTCATCATTTTGATCGGCCATATCTTTTGATCTAGGAAGCCTTTTTTAGAATTTTATATACCATTATAAATATATTTCAGAGAAATATCCACCTGAGTAGTTTCCAGGTTCTTTTGATATAATATTTTATAATTAAAATCGATCCAAAGTATCTACTCTGTGACTAACCTACTTGCACCGACCTTTTCCTTTGCCATCAATGATAACTTATGTCTATCAGACTATCCAACAATTACAATGATCGGATTCCTCAATATCTTGGTTCTGATAATATTCTCACCTAGGACCTACAGACAAGAAAAACAAATATCTAATTTTATGTTCTTGCAAATTAAATTTATCATGAGCATTATGAAAACCCAAAAACAAACACAAATAATATCAATGAAAATTATGTTGTTAGGGGTTAGGGTGTGGGAAGTGGATTCTTTCATTATATACCGATAGTGTTTACAATAGTTTCCCCATTTTTAGTCCTTGGTCCTGTCACCTCTCGCCATATCTCACCATCAAGGGACATAATATTCTATAGCTTATCAGAAGGAGAAGTCAGGTCCTCATTCCACAAGCATTTCATCACATCATTTTTTCTCTCTTTGTTCCATGGAGATAATTGCATATATATAATGCTTTGGAGGAGTGATTAAATGTATCTAGACACTTCATTGATCATGTTTGGTATGGTCCTTTCATCCTTATCTTCTAGAAATGATCAATTTTATTTATTTCTTCCCTTATCCATTCACTTTTCCAGCCCTAGCTACTTCAAATGTGTTTTGTTGTGGAACTAGAGCATTACAACTCTCACTAGCAAGTCAACAAGAGCATTTCAGCTAACCATGTTGGGGTTCTAGGAGTGTTTAAGAGCAAAGAAACTAGTTTTGGTAGGGTTTTCATGGGCTTATTTCAACATTATTTCCTCCATTTTGATTCCTTTCCTTAGTATACCTAAGGGAGTGTCATTTTTAGCTATGATAATCCTTTATGGTGACATTTTGAATTGCAACACCCAACACACATTCTTCACAAACTCCATTGGATGGGAGTATTTTGGTAGTAAAACAACCATATTTTTGGTTTCCATAGTTTGGATGCTCCTAAAGTTAAAATGCATGAGGCATTCATGAAAAATTCGAATATATTCATTAGTTTTTCCCTAAAGAAAATTTGTTTCAAAATCAAGCCAAGCTACGTCATGGAACTTGTACAATCTATCAGTCGAGTTGAGATTATCTCTAGTGACAATCAACCAATATCCCTTTAAATCCTTAACAATGAATCAATTTAGAAGAAAATCAATATTTTTTTTATTCTATGTCAAATGCAAAATGGAAAAAATATTTGGGCTCCAACTAGGAACATGATAGGAACTTAGGAATCTACCATGTTTACAAGATACATGACCATGAGTAGCAATATCAAGAGCAAAGTCATCTACCAAGGAAATATTTTGCTCATGAGCCTTGTCTAGCTGTGAAGATAGACAAACATTCTTTTCCATATGATGAGTACAACTAGAATCAATTACCCATTCATTATGTATGGTTTGAGCATCGAGGGCCTGAGTTCTAACCGAGAGTATAAAGTTATCAGTAGATCAATTGGTTGATCATATGGATTCAGGATACTTAACTTTTTGTTCCAATTCATCTATTTTCTTAAAACTATTTATCTTTGAATCTCTATCCTTCCCATAATAGTGACATGTCTTCTTCTTATGATACTTCTTGGTTTATTTAGTCATATCATGATTCTAACACTTCAAATAAGGACACTCCTATCAAGCACAACCTTCCATCTAGACCAACATGCTCTATCCTTTGAGAAACTTAGCTTTCTATTTATTACTAAGTTTCCTTTCAGCAATTAAACTCTATTGGTCCTTGAACAATAAATATCATATGTTATCAAATGTGTAATCCTTACCATATTCATTCTTCAATCTATGATTGGTACAAAATGAAGAACATAAAACACCATACATTGTCCATAGAATCATTAGGTTCAATAATTCATCCATACTTCTTTAGACAATTCTTTCCATAGTTTCAAAATTTCAAATATGTATTTTTTATATGAGCTAGATAGTCCTCCATTCATTCAAAGGAATGGGGATCAAGAGAGATAAACTACTTTTCTAACCACATGAGGAATTTCATCATGAATGTAGGTTGTGATAACCCCAATGGCCTCATCCTTCTTCCTGTCAATGATAAACTTCATTTGATCATTCTTTTGGATCTAGAACAATAGTTTGTGTATGTTGCCAAATTCATTTTCTATTCAAAATTGTTTCCATATATGGTACCTGGAAAACATAATTTTTCCCATTCAAAAAAATAGGATCAATCTTGAAATCCATCTTTAGAAAATTATAACAGATCTAATATCTCTCAATAAATGTTCCACTCAACAAGTTGATTCACCTAGATTGATCCATGAAAGGAGCTGGGTCAACATTATTTACGAATAACATGGGTATATCTTAAATTATGATCTTCGATACCATGTGTGCATGCTATGAATTAAATAGATTAAAAATAACACGCCAAGATGAGGAGTGGTTTCTAGAGACATTGTTATAGCACTTAAGCACAATACATTATGAGCAGAACATCACAATGCATAATGAACATTGTTACATACATGATTCAATATTTGATATATTATATTATTCAACCTATATGGTCATTCATTTATAGTTACCAAATTTAACAACTTTCCTTCAATTGCAGAGGATTTGATGCAATGATGAGTACATTACAATTATTCTTAGAAAATTTATGTTATCTGATTAGATATCTTCATGTTGATTAATCAATTTTTCAATTAAGTATGACAATCTAGTTAACTCCTTTAGCAATTTAGTCTATTTTCCTAGTATTCAACAACTATTTGATAGTTGGTTATTCAACTAACTCGACGAACACTAAGACAACTATCCTACATTGTGATCACTCAACTAGCTCTCTAGTGTTAGTCGACCCTTTGACTAACTATCTCTAAAAGCTCCATCAGTGTGATGAACCAGCATAACCTTAGGTTCCAACAAAGTCTTATATAGTGCATCCATATTTTAGTGAGGATTTCAAGATAAGGTGGTGCCTGGCACCTTATATGACTTTGTTGTGAGGTAATATGAAGGATGTTGGTGTGATATCTTCTATATTTATATTATGTATTATTTATGCTCTTCTATTAATGAACTAATGGTTTATGCTTTATGTTAAATATTAATCATGAATGTAGGGATAAATAATGTTTGAACACATAATATTTGTTCTGCATACATATGTATATATTTATATAAGGAAATTAATCTACCTACTTCATGTGAGACAATCATATGGCCCTATGATCTTCAAATTAGTTTCTATAAATTAGTGCATCTTGAAGATTAAGAGTCTCATGGAGATCTTTGAGGTCATGTTATGATATTATGGATATTTTTTCAAAATACATTCTCACCTTAGGTCTAAATAATCCATTTCACAAACTTTTGATGATGGGCCCATTTGACCAAAATAATACAACAATAGCCATGACAACCTAATTCTCCAGGTTTTCTATAGCAAGAACCATGATAACCTCATTCTCCATGTATTCTATAAAAAGAGCCATGATAACCCTAGTAATATTTAAAATTATGTTACTATGTTGTGTTTTATATGCTTAATATTAATGCAATTTAATGCACCCCTCTCTAGTGCATCCATACCACAGATCTTGTTTTATCTGATGAATTACAAAATTAAGTTTTTTCTCAATAACATGCACTAAACTTTTTGCATTGATGGGTGAAATGTTTAAAGTTATAACTTGAAAGTGTGTGGATAGTGTACTCGTGTTGGACTTTCCCAAAATAACTTGCAAAATCTTATGATAATTTATTATACTTCTAAATTAATTTTTTATACCCGCAACAAAAATTCAACAAGTGTCCATAAGTTACCTTAGGAAGCAAGTTTCAAGTTTCCATAAAATGATAATTTGTGTACGATTAATGAACCATAAATACCATTAGAGTGCTGACATCAAATTATAGATAGGGTTTCCCCTTTTATGTGTGTCTATACCCCGAATCTTGTTTCATTCAAGGTATTTTTGAAGGATTCAAATATTATGCATATAAATAGTACTGTACATGATTATATTGGTTTGAGAAAACAAACAAAGAGAATTTAGGTGAATTTAGAATGAAAAACATGTAATTTACAATTCAAACTAGTAATTTTTTGGTGAATATCATCAATTTTATCATATATATGTAAACAATAGGTGAGTTTATGACTAAATGGGTGTTAAACAATTCTTTTAAAACTGTCCAAAAAATGGCCAATTGGTGAAATTTCGTGCCTAAAAAATTCCCTTGTTTTATTTAATAGATTTTGAAAGTAGAATTTTTCTTAGAAACATGCATTGTGATTTTTGCATTAAAGGAACAATTTTTGAAAACTCTACCTTGGGAGAATATGGAAAATGTTCTCAGGTTGGCCTTTTCATAAACACACTTGCAAGAGCTTATGCCACTCAATCATATTAGTTGATTTGTTTTATATTCCTTTAAACATATTCAATAAGTGTTTTTAAATGGTTTCAGTGACCATGGAAAATTTAGGGGCTAATATTCACAAGTGGGCTAATTTTCCATGGGTTTTCCAAAACAATGATTCACCAATTTCCATTTTTTTCTAAAAATGATTCGCTCAAATTTTATAGTATATAGTTTTTTTACCTTAAAAATTTCCAAAATCGTATAAATACTATATATAAAACTATTAGAAATTTGCATGTTTTTACAAAGATATCAACAAAGATTTTATAATTTGCAATTTGGGGACTAGTAAGATTCGCTAAGGATTCTAAACTTTAAGTCAAATTTTCATCCTTAAAATTTTCCCTGTCAGTGACTGAGTTTCAACTCATCTTAAAATGATTCCACTAATTCCATGGCATTATATTAAAATAGGGCCATCCCTCTCAAAGCATTCATACCCTAGATGTTATTTTATTTGACGAATTCCAAAGCTAGAGTTTTGCATAGTAACATGCAATGGACTTTTTGCATTAAAGAGTCAAGTTTTCGATCTCTGCCATAGGATAGATCATATCAACCTTTCCAAAACTCACTTGTAGGATGTTAAATAACATAATCATGTTTATTGATTTGTTTTTATTCCCTAGACAAAAATTCCCATGTTTCCATAAATTGTGTTAGAAAGTGAGTGAAAATTGCCATAAAATGATAATAAAGACCCAATTTTATGAACCATCAATTATGTTGGACTCATGGCAGAAAATTACAATTATTGGAACCTCTCTCTCATGGATCCATATCCATCCAAACCATAGATCTATTTTTTTTTTTAATTTTGAAACTATGATTTTTGTTAGTAACATGCAATGCAAGTTTTTTCGTTAAAGGTTCATTTTTTGAAAAGTTTTCCCACAAGAATGTAGATAGTGTTCTCATGTAAACCATTACCCAAAACATATGTAGGGGCTTAAAAATTCAATTATACTGCTCAACTGTGTTTTTATGTCCTCAACACACATTCAATGAGTGCCCCTAAATGGTTTCAAAAAGAGAGTTGCAACTCAACATGTAGCACCCACTATGTTAACCCCTATTTTTGTAATGATAAACTATTATTATGTAATTCCAGTATGGAAATAATGGATAGTTAAGATTTCGTGTAATTACAAATTAAACATTAATATGAAATTGCTAATTAGTTGGCTTGGGGAGAGGGACACACAGATCCATGGTCTGAGGGGAGGCAAAGAAGCGGAAGAGAGTGGTGATGGTAGGAATAATAGAAGGTTCCACACCTAACAACTAGTAATGAAATGACTCTGCATAATAAGTGCCCACATTTTTCATTTGCCCACAACGTGGACAATTGGAAGCTGGACAACCCCACAAGAGGGGAAGAAGCCTGAAGGAAAAGAGTAATGCAAGCAAAATTGAGCTAGGGGAGAAATCAAGGGGAGATAAGGATGAGTGCAGGAGTAGACAGGAACTAAGGAAAATATATTTGGTCAGACTATTGGAGTGTGACCTTCAATTTTGGTAAGTTAAACAAGTTAGATTGTGGTGTCCAAGCCTAAATGTTAATTGGTAGGCTCAATGGAGGATTGGGCTATGATTTCTTGTTGTAAGAGCTCATAAACCACTCGATGGATTAAGGTTGAAGTTAGGATTGATCGAGCTCTGGCGCTCCCTGGCGACTCTGACCTAGCGCTTCTGCACCTGCGCCTGCGCTCTCCAGGCCCTGCCTAGCAGGGCCGCTACCGCCTCCCTCCTCTCGCCTCCTCGTCTTCTCCATTGGCCCTCTGCTATTCCGCTTCCGTTGAGGTCCAACCTGCCCCGCACTGACCCTTCTGCATTCTCCATTCGCTGGCCATTCATTCTCTGAATGGCAGGGCTTTCCCCTCCCCCTCCAAGCTCCGAGAACCATGTGGAAATTTTTGCTTCTTTATTCTCTGAATCTGTCATTTCCAGAACTCGTCCCACTGTGACCAAGTTCATTAAAAAGCTTGATGAAATCCTGGAGGTAAATCTCCCTCCTTCTCTCCCAAGGAAGTCCGCAATCATCCTTGCAGAAAGAGGGCTAGTAGGCTAGTTCACTGGTCTCTGGCCCTCCCCGAGATTAGTTCAGAAATGGGTTGAGCACAACTGGAGCTCGATGATCCAAGGGAAGATAGCCATCAAATTCTGTGGGTGAGGTTACTTCACCTTTTTGTTCGAATCAAAAGAAGACAAGAACCTCATATTCAGAAAGGGCCCTTACTGCATTGACTCAAGAGGTTTGTACCTGAACAAATGGACCCCGAACTTCGATCCAGAAATGGATATCCCAAACGCTGTCCCAGTTTGGGTCCGTCTCCCCCATTTTCCGCTACACTGCTAGGGAGATGAATCAGTAAAGACAATAGGGAATGCAGTAGGAAAATACATTGACAGATCGGAGCCAAGGGAGAACATGCATGCATGCGCAAGGATGTACGTGGAAGTAGATCTAGGGAAAGGCCTGCCAGAAGCCATCAAGCTCAGGGTAGACCAATAGACGCACATCCAGCAGCTGGACTATGAGCAGCTCCCCTTCAAATGCAAGGTATGTCACGAGTACAGTCATTTCGCCAATAGATGTAGTAAGTTAAAAGCAAATGATTCTTCTGAGAATGAGGAAAATCTTGAAGGCTCTTGGGAACCAGTGAAAAGGAGAAAACCCTCCCATCTGCAAGGTCCCAGCTCAAAACCCCCTCCCAATCCCCACTCTCACTCCCCCCCCCTCTCTCAGTCACAGCTCCTCCTTCAACCTCCAATCCCTTCGAATCCTTGTCTGCTGAAGACCCTCCTTCCCCTCCACCTTCCCCCCGAGCTCCACTTTCCCCCACCCGCATGATCACCCTCCCTTCCCCTCCTCCATCTATAGACAAAATCTTAACCAGAGGCAAAATGAAAGAAGCCAATCTATCCACAGACCCTTCGAGAAAAGTTGGCCGAAAATCAAACAAAGAACTTAGAGATGAAACAGAGGCAAAAGAGATGGCAACGAGAACGCAACAACCAATGGACTCATACCTAGGCAAGCTGAAAGGAAGCAGAGAAAAGGAAAAGGAGAGGAGTGGTCCTCATCCAACCAACGGTAAATAATGATTTTGGTCTCTTAGAATTGTAGGGGGATGGGCTCTCCCTTAAAACTAAAAGCAATCAGGGATTTATTAAAGCAAGAACAGCTGGATCTCCTTCTCATCCAGGAGACCAAAATTTCGGCACAAAACTTTCAACACCATAGTCAAAAATTCAACAACTTCATCAGGGTATCAATTGGCTCAGAAGGTGCCTCAGGCGGAATAGGAACAATGTGGAATAAGAACAAATGGGAAATCATCAAATCTCAATCTTGCAGTTGGTGGATCAGAACAGACCTGAAAAACAAAGGATCCCAGGAAATCTACTACATATACAACATATACGCTCCAAATCACCACAGGGACAAAGGCCACTGTTGGGAAACAATATCCTCGGACCTTCAAACTGTACAAAAAAGGAAAATAATTCTTGCGGGAGACCTGAACTTGATAAGAAACGTGGAGGAAAAACTTGGAGGAAACTTCCACACAGACCCCTCAAGAGATATGCTGGAATCCATAATACAGCTCCACAACCTGATAGACATCCCTCTATCCAATGGAAAACACACATGGAGAAACAAACGGATTGGCGTATCCAATATCAAAGAGAGACTGGACAGATTCCTAATCCAAGAAGGAATCGCTGCTAGTTTCCAGTACATCAAAAGCCATTTAATCCATGCCTCAACCTCTGATCATTAACCCGTGATCCTAAATTTGGATAAAGGCAGGAACCTAGGACCTCTCCCCTTCAAGTACAATAAAATCTGGGATTTGCAAGATGATTGCTGCTCCCTCATCAAAAATCAGTGGGCCAAAGAAGTCAACGAGTCTCCTTACTACGTATGGGAAACAAAGCTAAAGGCACTGAGATCAGTCATTAAATAGTGGGCAAAAGAAACAGCGGTCACGGAGAACAAAAAGAAATCGGATCTACTTTTGAAGATGGAGCAGTGGAATAAGGCCAAAGAAAATATCCAATACACTACTGAGGACTTAGATTATGAAAAAGAAATGTACAGAGAACTCTATCGACAGAACATAATTGAAGAACAGGATCAAAGACAGAAGTCTCGCTGTCTATGGCTGAAAGTTGGCGACAAAAATACTTCCTTCTTTCACAACAACATAAAGCTCAGGAGAGCTGGCAATCAGGTAGATAAAATAGAGGTAGATGGAAAATAGCTTAGCGACCAAGAGGAAATTAAGGAAGCAGCCCACAATCACTTCAAATCTCTCCTCTCTACTGCTCCACAGCAAACAAACAGCTTTGAATTCCTCAATGCAATAGAGAGAAAAATCTCAGAGGCTCAGAACAAAGATTTGGATCAGGAAGTTACTGAGGAGGAAATATGCACATCTACCTTTAGTATGCAGCAGGACAAGGCACCGAGACCGGATGGATTCATGGGTGCCTTCTATCGAAACCATTAGGAAACAATCAAAAACGATTTTGTGCGGATGGTCAAGAATGTCTTTCAAAACCACAAGATTGGAGAAAATACCAAGTCATCGCACATAGCTCTTATCCCCAAGGAAATGAATCCCCTCTCCTTCGATAGATTCCGCCCCATATCTCTCTGCAATGTCTCCTACAAGATTGTAACCAAAATTCTCGCCAATAGGCTCAAAAAACTCCTTCCTCACTTGATTTTTGAGAATCAGGGAGGTTTTGTCCCTAACAGGCAAATCACTGATAACGTCATCCTCATCCAAGAAGCTATACACAGCAGCTACAACAGAGGGGAAAGAGGAATGATAATTAAACTGAACATGGCAAACGCCTTTGACAGAGTTGACCACTCCTTCTTAACAGAAACTCTCAAAAGATTTGGACTCTCCAAAATCTTCATAAGCATCATAAACGGGTGCATCTCCAACCCTTGGACTGCTCCTTTGATCAATGGCCGCCCCAGCAACTATTTTAAGAGCTCCAGAGGGCTGAGACAAGGTTGCCCCCTCTCCCCCTTCTTATTCATCATTATTCCTGAGAATCTGAGTATCCACTTAGAAAAACTCCCAAGGCAAAAAGAAATCACTGGCATCCGGATTGAAAGAGGGACCAAAGAGATCAATCATTCGCTCTTTGTGGATGACACTCTTCTCATCGGGGGCGCCTCCAGCTTAATGGCAAGGAGATTCAAGAAAGTTCTGGATGCCTTCTTATCAGCTTCAAGAGGAAGGCTGAACAATAGAAAATGCAAGATCTATACTTGGAATGTTCCTCTCCAAATTCAACAAAGAATATCCCTGATTCTTGAAATTTCGGTGCAAAGAAATTGAAGTTTCTTCTCATATCTAGGACTGCCTCTTGCTAAGGAAATAATCAAGGCAGAAATATGGGCCAAACATATATAAAGAATGAGAGGCCTTCTTCAGAGCTGGGGCGTCCCTTGGCTGAACCTGGCAGGCAGGATAATCCTCATCAAGGTGATCCTCTCAGCCCTCCCAATCTACCAATATGCGGTCATCTTGGCCCCGGCAAGCATCCACAAACACATGGAGATCATCCTTAGAAGTTTCCTTTGACAGGGAGGGAAGCAAGAGTCCAAGAAATTTAGCCTTGTGAAATGGGACCAGGTATCATTACCTTATGAAAAAGGGGGCTTATCTATCAAAATCCCAAGCCTCTCCAATCGGGCGTTGGGTTTCAAGCTGATTTGGAGAATTCTTACAGGCAAAGGTTCATGGTGGGTGGAGGTCTTAAAAAGGAAATATCTTAGTGGTACAAACTCGAAGCTCCTCTTCGAGCAAATAGTGGAAAGACCCTGTACCCCAGTGTGGAAAATCATCAAAAAAGTGCTCCCACAATTAAGAGAAAACACCTCCAAATTCCCTGGAAATGGTAAGAGCATCAATATTTGGTCAGACAGAATCATGGGCTCAAAGCCAAGGAACCTTCATCAAGCTTTTATACCACTCCAGATCTGGATGGAAGAAAGAAATCTAACTACCTTGTATGACATATCAACTTGGAACCATAACATATGGCAAGACTGGAAAGCCCTTAACCTCCCCACTGACCTCAGGGATCTTTGGTCCAATCTCAAGCGCTCTCTCGTTGGTTCTGCACCCACAAACTCAGGGGTAGAAGACAGGTACATCTGGGACTCTAGCAGAGGAAAATTCACGGTTAAAGAGGGGTACAAAATCCTCCAGGCAACCACCCAAACTGCAAACTGGAATCTCCACACCACTGCTTGGAAATCGGAATGTTTACCAAAGATCAAATATTTCAATTGGACACTCCTCAAAGGAAAGATCCTAACTGCTGAGAATCTAAGGAAAAGAGGAATACAGGGTCCCTCTAGATGCTGCTTCTGCTGCTCTGAGGAGGAATCCACACAGCATATTTTCCTCCTCTGCCCCTTTGCGCAAAGTTGTTGGAAACAAGTGATAAGCCCTATAACAATCAGCGAAAGTTTTGACCAAATCACCTCTCTTCAGAAAAATTGGGGGAAATGTTATCCCTTCTCCAAAAAAGGCAAACACAATATCAATTGACTGTGGAAATGCACCCCAGCCACTCTTTGTTGGCAAATTTGGTTAGCCAGGAACAACTATGTATTCAACAACAAAAAGCCTTCCATAGCCAGCATCCAAGCTAAAACAATAGCCATCATCTCGGAATCAATCAGCACCAACCTCATTGCTCCCCCAGATCAGTCAAGCTGGCAGCAGGTAGAGACTCAATGGTACATCAAGTTTAATCTCAGCTACACCAATCTTCAACACCCCCAAACAAAATCTCATAAGAAGGGATCCCACTGGAAACTCAGAGGAACCAAGGAAGAGGTCAATCAATGGATCACAGATTAGAAGCGCCCCACTTTACATTTCGACGGAGCATCCAAGAACAACCCAGGAAAAGTCGGAGTTGGAGGCATCATCAAAAACCACAGAGTAGAAACTATTGTTAGCTATGAATGGGGACTGGGGAGAGTTTCCAACAATGTGGCTGAAGCATACAGCCTCCTTCTGGGTTCCTCGATCCTAAATAGGCTGGAAATTAAAAATCCCATTATCATGGGGGACTCTGCCATCATCATTGCAGCTCTGGTATCAGGAGCAGACTTCAACAAAGCCACTCTCAGCAATATAAAGCATAGGATCCTGAATAACACCATAGACTTGGGAGAAATCATATTTAAACATATATTAAGAGAAAATAATGTAGCAGCGGATGCTCTCGCCTCCAAGGCCATTAGCAGGCTGAGCGGTCAAACAAGGGAGAATGATCACCTCTATGAAAAGGCAATCCCATAGCAAAACCGCTGACCTGCCATCACTTCAGAACTGCAAGTCAAGTACGCCTCCGAATTTAAATAATACCAGTCATCAGGCCTGTTCGGATCACATCTGCATCCCTCTAGATCCTCTGACCCCTCACAGCTCTCTCGTGAACAACGTGCTCCAATCCTCCCAGCCAACTGATCTGCCTTCTCTAGATTCCCAATCCAGTCGAGCATCTTGTGATCCATCCCATGAGACCTGCATAAGTCCCTTCGTAATCTCCTTTATCTGCTCTAAAGATTTCCTGGAGGATCACGCGCCTGTCCAAGTTCATGTTCTCCCTCAATCTCACACGCCCGCCCAACCCCCTTAGCTATTATTTAATCCCCTCCCTCCCCTCTCTTCTGGATAGCAAAGAGTTGTATCTGTGGTTCTTGATCTGGCACTGAAGCATAGTAGCACCAACGCTCGTCTCCAGACCATCTTAGTTGCGCGTCATCCTCCCTTCTGGTCTTAGAAGATCAAAAACAAGCGAGGCTGCCCCTGCATCGAAGCTTGCCTCCTCCAGAACCGACCAAGGTATACCTTCTGCTCCTTTCAAGTTTTTCTGTTACTGATTTCCTTGTCTGCTCCTTTCTACTCAGACATGGCAGAGCCCTCTGAAGCCAGACCTCAGAACGAGAATCAGGCGGGCAACAATCCTCCTGAGAACCCTCTGGACCGCGTTTTGGGCAACAACACTTGCACACTATGCAAGCAACATTGTTTCATGATAGCAAGGATTATCAAGCGCCACAACGAGCTCAAGGAAGATTATCAGGTAGACAGTTGCTCTAAGAGGAAAAAATTGGAAAAGCAGTGAGCTGAAATCGAGAGCCTGAAAGAAAAATGCACTCACCTGGAAGAGGCCATCACACACATCAAAAACATCACAGATGCAATGCAATTTGAGGCCTCCACCACAACAGGCAAGAAGAATACTCAGATGGAGGAATCAGTCAATCAGTTTTGGTAAAAAATCTCATGGCCAGCAAATTTTGTTTTCTTGTAGGGCTCTTTGTAAGGCAATATAGCCGTTTTCTATTTCAGTACATCAGCTATAAGGTTACTTTTAAGAAGTCAGGGCCTGCGCGCCCATTGCGGACTTCTTCTCCTCTCTTCCCACTCGTTGTAACAGTACTTATTTTCAACAGTTTTTATAATAGATAAGTACCCGACCTTGTTAAAAAATAACGAGCTCATAAACCACTCAGGTGCTACCTATAAGGATGATAAACCACTAGTAAGGGTAGAAATTCACTAGGGTGCTTGTTGAAAAGGGAATGATAAAGCACTATGTTCTTGATGAGAAAGATAATAAAGCACTTACTGCATGCTATGTAAGATAATAAACCACCGAGGCAATGAGATACAGATTCCTGCAGTGCTTTCCTTGAAAATATAATTGATAAACCACCTAAATGTAGAGCCATACATTTGGAACTATATAATACCCTAGTTGAAACTTGGTTGAAAATTTCCCTAAGAAAGCATCCTGTTGGACTATGAATCTAGCTCAAGGGTGGTTAGCTACAAAAGGTATTGTGGTGTATCTTACCTATGTTTGGGTAGAGAGTTGAAGTCCCTCCATCAGCTGCTAGTCATCCTCAATGATTCAAATAAGTTTTGACTTGAATATATTTGAATGTGAATGATTAACTTGATTGGTATATTACTGGCTAACGATTGGTTAAAGTAAAGGTTGTATTTCCTTGGTGGACAAGTTGTTTTATACATTCTTGTGATTAAGTTGAAATATCAACATTATGTGAATATCAAGAATGGATCATGAATTGTGGTGGAATTTATATGTCTATGACTGACTGCATGAGACCACACAATAAGCACTAATACCAACATTTTATTCTTTGGCATGTTTATGTCTTTGATGGTTCACTACCATAAATTAAGCTTATTTACTTATCGATATAATTAATTATGTGTTGGGTGTTAAAAAATGATACTGAAAGAGTTGTAGGTCTCTAATATTAAAAGTGTTAATATCAGTCTATAAATTATGCACGCCTTCTTATCGTGGTGATATCTAGAGATTCCTTGAGTATCTTGGTGTTTAGTGTTCTAGTGAATTCTAATCCTTGGATTCACTCCCCCCTTTGCACAAGATATAATATAGGATGGGGATGTTAGAGCCTTGGGTATTTCATGGTCATGGAATAATATTTTATATGGGCCTCACGCCTTTTTCGCTCCTAGCTTAATTGTGATCGTGATTCGATCCCTTTTGTTGTGATTGTGTTATGGCTAAAGTATATCCCTGATTTCAATGTGATTGTGATTGGATTTAGTTTGATTTTGATTCTAAATGAAATGTTCTTGTATTAAAATGTGATTGTGATTTAAATAAACGACCCATATATTTTCATTTGACCTTATATTTTTCTAAAAAACACAGCTTTGATTTATAGCATATCATTTCAAAATAATCTGCAAATATGAGGATATTTTGATCGAAGTACGAGGCCAATAAGCCAGAATGGCATTTCAAAAGATTATCTTTGAAATTTTTTTTATTTTTTTCAAGATTTGAGGGATTCTGTTAATTTCCTTAGCATTGTGTGTAGATCTGTTATTAAAAAAGAAAAGCACATTTCTATTTAAACCCATTTAATGGATTGACCAAGTGGTCCAAAATTTGAGAAAGAAAGCCTTTGGGGCTTTCATTTTTGTATCTCCAAGTCTGTATTAATAGACTGGGCCAAGTCCATAATTCAAAAAAGAAAGCCTTTGAGGCTTGCATTATTGTACCTCTTAGTCTTTTTAATAGAATTATAGGATCTGAATTGTTTTTCTTTTAATTAAAGAACCTTTAGCTAGTTGAATTTTTGTACTTTTGGAGATCTTTGGGATGAAGGAAAAGGATCAAGATTATGAATTTTACAAAAATAAGCATGATACATCGAGTCTTTTATCAATGTTTTAATGTTATGTTTTGTATAATTTGCAGTCGTTCCATGTTTCAATTTGTCTGTTATATGGTTATTTTAATACACTTCAACATCATATCATTTCTGAATATGTGTTGGCTTATTGGGGCCTGACCCAGGTTCGAAAGTGTTTTACCCAACCAAATCTCGCACTACCGGCCCTTTCGGCAAAGTCCACAGAGCGCTGACTGAAGTCTCACCCGAGGTAGTAGGGGAGGGTGTTGGAACTAGGTTTCCACACCCTAGGGATGTCTTGATGAGGTCTGGAGAGGTCGCGAAGCTATCTTCGCACTCACGCTACGCTGCACCGTTGTCTGGCGTTCGTGTAGCTCGGTAACGAGGCACTTCCTAGAATCCTTATTATTATTGGGTTTATTATAGATCCGATCTAGTCCTTAAGGTCTTTAATCAAGCGTTCAATAATTATAACCAACACGCACAGCCATAAATCTTAAAGATATGCATAAACATAGAACATACGCATAAACATATAGATCTGCGACCAAATGCACAATAATTCAGAAACACTTATCTTTATTAATATTTTGTTCAGTACAAGCAATTCCACCCTACGCACCCAACTACAGGGGTCCGCCCACACAGCTGCGGACTCTACTAGACCTCTGCGCACATAACTGCAGAGCCTACTCTAACTACTACCCCCCACGACTCGGACTTACAGACTCAGAGCAAATATTGCATTCACAAACCCATAATACATCAGATATTAACCAAAAAACTACCTTATATCCTTAGAACTTTGATCTATTTATACCTTCCCATGGTCTACAGACCATGGCCAGGCCAACTCGCTTTCTATTATTTTACATTATTTTTGGGTGGACAACCCTTTGAGTTGACCTATTATAGTCCGCGCTCCCCGCACTTCGTGGAACTTTTACATTATCATTACCCTAACTTGTGGGCTTTAAGCCCCAAAACCATTACGTGGGGGATCTGCTACCCAACAGGCCCCCAACACAATCATCGTGACTCGTACCAAGTCACTCGTCGGTGTGGCGAGACGTGCTGCCAAGGCGTCGCCCTTCACCATCCCTATGACTGACACACTACATTCTGTTTCTCCATCCTTGCTTCTTGCAAAACTTCTTCAAGCTCCTACTCCATTGCCTCTGCTAACTTGCTCAACCAATGATGCTCCTTCTGCTGTACTCGGCAAACACAAAGCAACCCCTCATAGGATTTTAGCTCTAGCTGAGGCGCCAAAGGTGGAAATTCTTTGTGTCAAAGCGGCAAGTTTCCAATTTCTAGTCCACTATACACACTATCTGCTGTAGCTTGTGTTACATTTTTGCAACAGAGATGTTGCTGTCTGCGAGATCCAAATCTTCAAGGTGCATCAAAGACGAACTGTTAACTGCAATTCCATCATTTATCTCAAGATTCGCCATATTTCCCTTATCTTTCATAGGTCACCTGCCGATTCGTGGTTTAAGCAACGACATCTGGACTTGTCCTGCTACTTGTCTGAGAAATTCTGCTACATCCCCCACCGTCGGTGCTGAGCTCGGCGTGGCGTCTGTGACCATCAACATCACACTATCCAGAAGTTCTTGTATCTGTTTTGGCCATAATAAAAACCTAGGGCTTACTCCTTGAGTGTCGATGTTCAACAGTTCCATACTGATTGGAAGACACAATAACTTACTTGTCCAGACACCACAGATTGTTCGGTGAATACCCCATTGTGATTTATAGGCTTGTTGAAATTCACATTCATCCATTCCCTCCTTTTCTGGTGAAATAATGTGCGAGTTACAGTAGATCGTTCCTAATCTGGCTCGTACTTCATACCTTAATTATCCACCGCCTGCTCCTTTTTGTTGTATCTAAGACATCTTGTCATGAAGAGTGACGACAACGGTCACTTTCGTGTTTAGCCACACAGCAGTGTAGCCCCTTCTGTGCAACCACGACCTTTGTGACATACCGATTCTGCGCGTGCCCCTGTTGTCACGCAGCCCCCTAACAGATTGTTTTGCCATCCCGCGCTCTATTTCAATGGTTCGGAGTGGTGAGACTATGCTCTGGTAGATTAGTCAGGTAGCCAGCCCACCCATTTAGAGCTTCAGGCGACTGCCATTTAATCTTCCTGGGAAGGGCTCTCCATTAACCTTGTTGAGCTAGACCGTGCCTCCATCTATGACTTGTCTGACTACATATGGTCCCAACCAATGCATTCAGAGCTTTCCAGGGAATTTCTCGAACTTGTTGTCATACAGTAATACTAGATCATTTTCTTTGAATGTGCACAACTTGATATGGCGATCATGCCAAGTTTTTTCTCGCTGCTTCTATACTTGCTAATGGAATCTTGCTAGAAACCATTCCTCCTCAAGTTCTTCCAATTGTGAGAACCTCTCTTCCAAAGCCCCATGGTCTACCATGCCTGTCATCACTACTATTCGCAAACTGGGTACAATGTATTCCATTAGCATGACGGCTTTCGTGCTGTAGACTAACCGGAAAGGTGTCTGACCCATCAACTTCCTGCATGTGGCTTGGTATGCCCATAGGATAACATGTATGCACAAATCCCAATCATTTCACTGCGCATTACATACTTTGGTCAATGTAGTCTCCAAAATCTTGTTGAAAGCTTTGACGGTCCCATTCGCTTGCCGATTGTACAACGTACTTTGCTGATGATATATCTAGAATTCCTCAATGAGTGTGCTGATAGTTTCACTTAGGAAGTGTGTTGCATAGTCACTCATTAGAATTTTCAAGCATTCAAACCGTGTCAACACATGATCGAACAAAATTTTCACAGTTGTATTGGCCATGCAGTCCTTAACTGGTTGTGCTTCCACCCATCGAGTCAAGTATTCTGTCACGGTGACGATATAGCGTGCACCCATCTTTCCTTGAGGTGTGATCAGCCCCACAAAGTCTATCACCCATTTTTCGAATGGTTGTAGCGTCATCTATGGATTGAGCGGCATTTCATCCCTCCGCGATGGTTTCCCATTCCATTGACATATGTCATAGGCCTGACAGTATGCTTTCGAGTCTTGATGTAAGGTTGGCCACCATAGTCCAACGCGAGGAATCTTCTGTGTTGTCGCGTGTCCTGCATAATGTTCTCTGCGGCCCCTCCATGTGCTTCTGCAAGGATATGTCCTCGTTCAAATTTAGGTACATATCTTCGTAGTATTTCATCATTTCCCATTTTGTAGAGGTGCCCAATGATAATAGTAAAATGTGCCACGTGTATGACCAATTCTTTCCTTTATTGAACTGAATACCCCTATGGTATGGTCCCTCTGGTTAAGAAATGGATTATATCTTCGAAGTGGCCATCCACGACCCGTACTGCATAGAATTATGCATTAGGTAGTCCTTCCTCCAAATTTGTTGGCTCCTCCCTGGTCTCAATTCAAGACAGGTGATATGGTCCTGCATTTAAGCATCCCGATTTTACAATGACCTCAAAGTCATACTCTTGAAACAGGAGCAGTCATCTGCATATGCACCCCCCCCCAACATAGGCTTATTCACTAAGTATTTCAACACAGAATGATCAGTATACATATCAAAGGGCCCACCCAGCAGATAGTGGCCATATTTTTGGAGTGCGTATACCATCACTAGTCCTTCATGCTCAATAGTAGAATAGTTATTTTCTGCTTTGGATAGCCGTTGGCTTGCGAATGTGATCAGGTGATCAATGCCTTCCATGCCTTCCCAGTGAGTACAGTGCTTAGTGCAATACATGACGCATCAAAATGTACATGAAATTCAATGTCCCATTTTGGAAAGACCAGAATGGGAGTGGATGCCATTTTTCCTTGGCAACCTATAGACTCTTCTTACATTCCTCATTCCAACAATATGTAGTGTCCTTTTTCAACAATTGTTCCATTGGTGTCGTAATTTGTGTGTAGATCTTAATGAACTTCCGATAGTAACCAGTGTGTCCCAACGTGGCATGTAGTTGTTTGACACTTTGCGGTGAGTCTAAATTGAGTATGACAACAATCTTCGTGGGATCCACCATCAGGCCTTGTCTGTAGACCACATGCAGAGAAAATTTCCAAAGAGGACGAGGAAGGTGGACTTATTAAGATTCAACACGATTTGGTGTGGTCGGCAAGTATCCAACATTAACCGTATGCTCACTATATGTTTCTTGACTAGCCAAAATATAGTCCGATCATCAAAATAAACCTCTAAAAACTTATGAATGAATTCCTTGAATGCGTCCACTACGACACGCGAAATATCGCTGGTGCATTCTTTAATCCAAAGGGCATAACAATGTGCTGGAAACATCCCCATTCGGCTGCGAAGGTTGTCTTGCTTCTATCTTTTGGTGCAATCTTGATATGATGGTACCCTGAGAACCCATCTTTGAACGAGTATGCTTCCTATCCACCAAAATTCGCCAGGACTTCATGTGTAAATGGTGGCAGGAATGGATCATGAACACACACATCATTCAACTTTTGGAGGTCCACACAGATTCAAATTTCGCCCTTCTGTTTTTTCTCCTATATTATCATAGGACTTACCCAGTCAAACTCTTCCACTGGTTCAGTAATTCCGGCTGCCAGCATTTTTTCCAATTCTTCGAGGACCTTTTCCTTATACTTTGGATTCAATAGGTAAGGACATTGCTTAAATAGCTTCGCATCTGGTTTTAGTGTTATCTTCATCATTCCTAGGTCACCCAGGATCCCTTTTATCTCCGTGATTTTGGTCAAGAATAAGTCTTGATATTCGCAAAGTAACTCAATGACCTTATCCACCGTGGCATCATCCCAATAGTCCCCAAGCATTGTGTACTTCGACTCCTCATCTGTACCAATGTTTACCTACTTTGTTTTCAATGGCGCAGTGATGTCAGGGTCCTCGATTGGCAGTCCTTGAATTTCGTGACTCCCTTTAGTCTCTGGAATAGAAATATTTTGGTGGTCATCATCCTCATCCTCTGCTTGTACCTTGTAGTATTCTAGGGCATGGTTTAACTGATGTGACCATACTGGTTACACTATTTCTTCTGGTTCCTGCGATATTTTGAAAATGGCAGCTTTCACAACTTGCAGCACATCGTCAATAGTATCCATCCATTGTTCCTCAAATAAGAACGTTAATAAAAATCCTTCACGCAAGATATCCCATTCACCTGTAACATGTCGGAGTTCTGTCTCAGTATACCAGTTCCTTGGGATGGCATCTAGAGTATGATAAAATAAGTGTACCCAATCTGGCTAGGGTTCTTCTCCATAGGCTTTGGTCCATTTTGTGAGGTGCATGCACGGGTCATCACATCCATCATATTTCTTGGTTATTCATAGTTCCGGCTTCTCAAACCTTATCTGCATCATCCTTCTGTAGTCACACTAGTCTTCAAAGGTTCCTTCATGTGTTCCCCACCAGCGCGTAGGCATCACGCAGCATCCACTTTAATGCATCAAATCTTTGGTGCTCTGGTACTCCACTCTCAAACTTGTTAAGGAATTCATCCATCATTGTCAATCCATCATACGTCGGTGGATCTCGGTCCTGAGCTGTTATGCAACGCAGTGATTTAGTCATCATATTACAATTTAGCATTGTTACTCGGCTCAACCAGTTGTGCTAGTGTTCATCTTCTTCATCCAAATCTGAGGGGTAGGAATCTATGTGCTCCCACGATATTTGCCCCTCCGTAATCAGATTTACCCAATCCTGATCTTGCGGAGTTATTTTGTAGATATAATCCAATTCATCATTACTTCCATCGTCACGTATAGGTTCAATGTAGCGTGGTCCTTCAGCTAGATCTAGTGGAATAACTATGCATAGGGTCTTTTTCTCAAATATCATCTTTCGCTTCTTTAAGTTGATGACTCCATTCATATCTGTGGCCCAGTCTATTCCTAGCAATGCGAGGTAAGGGTTGCTGTCATCCATAATTTCTATTACCTCAAAGTCTGTTTGCGTCTCGCACCTTCTATATCCACTATTACTCCCCGCAATCTTCCCATGGGCAAGATATTTTGTTAGTTTTCTATCCGTAATTGAATAGGAGACCACTGTAATGCAAGCCTGCCCATGCGTTCACATGTCTATTTAAGTAGCACATTCGAATCCGAACCCAAGTCTAGGCTGACCTGATCCATTTCAAGGTCGCCAACATGTGTTGTCAATTGCATTTCCCGCTCGGTGCCCAAAGCATGCCTTCCAAGTTTGCGGACCACGCGCGGTTCACCTGTCCCTATGCAGATGGTTATCATCTCTTGTAATCCCTTAACTACCTTATTGTCATGTAGCAGCTTTATACATGTCTCTAAATAGGTAGTTAGCATAGAGGGATCCATTTCCAACTCGGTTTGATCCTTACTACCTGAAGTAGAGACCTCCGCGAAGCTCTTCTTAGCTTCCATAAACGTCTCCTTTGTGCATTCCAAGTCAAACTCAAATTGCTTTGTAGGGGTCTTGCGAACCCATGTATTTTCTTTATGTCATTTCCCTTTATCTTCCCCTGTGGTTGTGCCACTTCTGAGCATCATGTTCACATTAGAGTCATTTTCACGCGGCTCAAACCTCATCATTTGGACATTCTACATTGGCGTAGGCTGTGCTACCCTTTTCTCGCATATCTGAGCTATCAGCGTGGGATAGTCTATCATTTCATGATCGAACTGCTCACATTATGAACACGATATTCGAGTTGGGTTGGTACAATCACGTGCGTAGTGCCCAAGTCCTCCACAATTGTAGTAGATTAACTATCCATGGCCTCGTCCAGGTCCCATTCCTCCTTGTCCTCATCCTCACTTTGGGAACCCACCGCACACTATTGCTACAGTTGGATCCTGACCTCGCACTTCAGTTTGCATCCTGTAGGTAGGTGTTCGATCCATCAACAATTCATAACCTCGACAATCTCATTCATCGTGGCCCACCGACCTAAAAAAATTGCAAAATAGCTGCTGGGGGGTCTGTGTAAACTTCTGTAATAGATGACAATTGTCCATCATGTGCTTTCCTCCCACCTGACAGATTGCGCACCAGAGCATGGGTGCAACACTTGGTCCTGCCTGCGCCTCTGGTCTCAATGGCATTGTTCCCCTCCTGCCAAGTCATTTGCGAATACTAGACAACGATCCTTATCATGGCCCTGGCTTCTACATTTTATGCACCACACTTCTTCTTGTGCTTCTAGCCAGGGCACTCTATCCTATTTCAAACTCTGCATCTCCAAGCATAGGTTTTGTAGTTACGCGTGGATCTGTTGGAATCCTAACCCAGGATCTTGTATCAGAGTTTCATGTAACCTTATCACTATTTCCAATGCTTATGCCTGGGTTGAAATCTTTTGTTGTGATAATGTCGTCCTCAAATTTCGTGTCAAAGACGCCACAAACCATGCATGGTGTTGCACAGATGTCAGTGTCATGTTAGCTTCGCGGATCATGCTTTTCAATCTCTGATCCAGATCCCATGGGGTTTCACCTGGGAGCATCACGATCTCCTTGAATCCGATGATTGACTGCATCTCTGCTTTTAGCCAACTAAATTATTTGTTTAATGCAATCAAGATTTCCACTATCTCGGCATTCAGATGATCATTCGAGTGCTTGATATACCAAGTCATCACATGATCCTGCAATGCACTTACCAAGCTAGCCTTTTTGATGTTATCATCCGTAACTCCATGTGCTTCCCACACTGCTCTTAGTACAAACCAAAACTGATCTAGATCTTTGCTTCCTACTCCTTTGAATATAGGCAACTTGATCACGCTTGCCATGTTAAACCGCTGGTTTGGTGGAGGTGGTGTGGGCGAAGATGTGGCTAAGGGAGGTGATGCAAGTGGTGGTGTTATCGAGGATGATATCTGTGGAATACATTTCCTTATCAAACTAACCACACTCCTTAGAGAAGCCAAAGTGCGCTCTTCCTCGTCCTCTCGTGGAGGCAAAATTAACAGACTATTTCCTAACCCTTCGATACCCTTGTAGGTCCTCCC
Organism: Pinus taeda; assembly: GCA_000404065.3. Lineage (NCBI taxonomy): Eukaryota > Viridiplantae > Streptophyta > Pinopsida > Pinales > Pinaceae > Pinus > Pinus taeda. Next base: position 35,878 of record APFE030624532.1, read on the forward strand.
GCTCCGTGTCATTCCACTCATTAATGGATTCGCATCACCCATTTTTCACATAATAGTATCTTAATCTAGGTATTTAGGGATTTGATGTACCTACCTCGCAGTCCTTTGAGAAAGCACTGCTCTGCTTCGCTGTAGCTCACGATTGTGTCTATCGTGAAATCAGTGATAAACTCTCCTATTATCCAATCCAACCAATGATCTACTGCCCTTGCGATTTTATCTTCCGTTGCCTCTAGCCTATGCACCAACTCTGGCATCCACACTGTGGGTTGATCAAGCTTGCACCTTCCTTGGTTGTCTGCTAGCCACGTGATCCACTCATAGAGTTCTGACATGCAAGATGCGAAGAATATCTCATGTATTTCCATGTATATGTAGCAATCCAGCCACCTCTTCTCAGATATCTGTGGGGTTTTGTTTTCGTGCACCATCAACTCATGAAGCTTCTAATCCAACCGATCTTCATTTTCTTTCTTCATAGGGTTCCAACGTTTCGACATTAGACATCCCCTAGGTAGATCCTGTGTCCCGACAATGGGACCATTTATTGGCATAGTGGGGCCTGACCCAAGTTTGGAAGTGTTTTAGCCAAACAAATCCCCCACTACCGGCCCTTTTGGCAACAATCCACAGAGTGCAGACTAAAGTCTCACTCGAGGTAGTAGGGGAGGGTGTTGGAACCAAGTTCCACACCCTAGGGATTTCTTGATGAGGTTTGGAGAGGTTGTGAACCTATCTTTGCACTCATGCTAAGCTGCACAGCTATCTGGACTTCGTGTATCTTGGCAATGAGGCACTTCCTAGAATCGTTATTATTATTGGGTTTATTATAGATCTGGTCTGGTTCATAAGGTCTTTAATCAAGTGTTTAATAGTTATAACTAGTGCATACAACCATAAATCTTACAGATATGCATAAAATTAGAACATAAGCATAAACATATAGATCTGCGACCACATTCACAATAATTCAGAAACACTTATCTCTATTAATCTTGTGTTGAGTACAATCAGTTCCACCTTGCGCACCCAACTGCATGGGTCCACGCACATAGCTGCAAACTCTACCAGACCTTTGCGCACACAGCTGCAGAGCCTACTCTAACTACTACCACCCATGACTCGGACTTACAGATTCAGAGGGAATATTTCATTCACAAACCCATAATATATCAGATCTTAACCAAAAAACTACCTTCTATCCCTAGAACTTTGCTCTATTTATACCTTCCCATGGTCCGCAGACCATGGGCAGGCTAACTTGCTCTCTATTATTTTACATTATTTTCGGGTGGACAATCCTTTGACTTAACCTATTACAGTTTGTGCTCCGCACACCTCGTGAAACTTTAACACTATCATTACCCTAAATTGAGGGCTTTAAGCCCCAAAACCGTTACGCGGGGGATCCGCTACCCAATAATATGCTAGCGCTGTAATTTTTAATACATGTATCAGCAAATTGTTATTGTATTTGGATGGAGATATATACTTTAACAATTCTTTTAACTAAATATTTAATGAAAAGAATTAACTTAAAAGTTTTCATTTCTTTTAGTATATGACTAATTTTTATTACCATGTACTAAAGACAACCATTTTAGCTCGCATTCAAATAACAAGTAAAAACGAGAAATCAATAGTATTTATATGCATATACCTTAGGGATTGAATATACTTCTATCAAATACTTATGTAACTATTTACTAAGTGTTTGATTGTTAGTATTTAGATTAACAAGGAGCTAGATCTTGAGAGCTATATGCTTGATCTAATTCCATAATTTTTACTTCAATTCCTTAATGTTTTTCTTTTATTAAATTAGCTCTTGATTGGGAGGCTGATTCTTCTCTCCTTCAATCAAGACAGGATAGATTAATGCATACTAGTTAAATAATGCATGTGTTATATTATAATTCCTCTCTTCAAGGCAAAGCTTTAGATTGGTTTGTTTTTTCCACAAAAAAACAACTTAAGGGTCATTATTCTTGCTTGATCAACTATAAGAATTGATATGATGTCCCTAGCTATTGGTAATTCAATACATATTGTAAAACTGATAGCGATTGGGAAAAGGTAACTCGACCCAGTTAAACTAGTTGGAGCCACTATTCCAAATGGAAAAGGAATTGCTTTAAGTTCCGGACCGGGTGGTTTTCCCCCATGTTGGTGTAGCGCATTTCGAGGCATCAACATCTCATTGCAAATTTTTCCAAAGTAGGACAAGCAATTCTCTCTCTCTTTTATAGGGTTCTAGATTTGCTTTTGTAAGTGGGGTTATTAAGATAGAAATAAAGTGAACAATTTGTTTATAATTCCTAGCAGAGGGGAGAATTCATAATACAACTCAAAATGATTTCATTTCCTTATCTTATTATGCTCATTTCAAAAATGCCTATACTCACATCCTTTTCCTGCCCAAAATCATAGCATAAACTACTACATGATATACTTCTAAGAAATTGAAGGGTCTTGTAAGCCTTTTCATCAAAAGGGGAAACGAGATTTCATACTTACCCTTTCTCTTATGCTCCTCCTTGAATTATAGGGTTTGAGTGGTGATAATTCTTAGAATTGGGCTTCCTATAGCTCTTTGGGTTTTCTTGTAGCACCCTGGAATTATCTTGTAGAAGCAGTCTATAGGTCCTGTAGGTTTCTTGTAGTGGTCTGTGAAAGTCATGGTTTTCGTATATCATCCTTGAATGGTAGTGGAAGGCCCCCCTTGGCTTTAAAATACAAATTTTATGCCAAGTAAGGCTTAGGGGCCTGACTTATGTGATTTTTGATCAAGTGGTTGGGCTTAGAGCATTCTGTAAGTTATCCCCCACCTACAATCTTTGCATACCAAACTATTTGATGAGTAGGCACATTGGCCCACTCTTTGGAGTCATAACCTTTCTACATTTTTTTCTCGTACATGTGTGATTGATGTTAGATATGACTTTAGTTTACTACCAAAGGTGGCTGATACTATTAAACCAACCTTAGCCCATAAAACCTCTTCTTTCATGCACTGATAACACTTTTCAAACCAATATGTGCTCATACAGAAGAATTTGGACTTTTCATACCTTACCCTTACCTGATTATGCTCTTACTAGTGGTGTTGTAGTTTATGAGTTGACTGACTCATGCTTTCATGAGGTTGTCAGAGCATTGATGTGGCTATGAAAATTCCCTTTGAGGTGCAATCTATAAAATTCATCAATCCTTTCATTAGCTTGGAATTAAATTTTTTGTAGTGTTCATTATTGATGGAAGTTGTTTGATTCAAGTGATCAGAGTAGAGGTGCCATGTGTTGGGTGCAAGAATTACACTTAAGAAAACTCCTCAACACTTAAATTGTCAACCCAAGGGATTTGTAAACTTAGAGATGAAGCACAGGCAATGCCAAAGACGGTATGAATATTTCTAATATATATCCCTACTTTATTTAAAGGAAAGGTTGCAGAATCAAACTAAAAAGAGAAAAAAGAAACTTGAACCGTCAAAATAATCTAATACTGGAACAAGGAAGAATGCATTTGCAAAAGGGATTTAGAAATAAAGGGGTAATCACACTAGAGACACTTAGAAGTCTCATCAGATGGGCCCTTTAAACTTGCTCCTTTAGAGATTTCCTTCTGGCACTAATCCGTCCTGCACTATCGCAGTCTGCTTGCACTAGTGTAGGAACAACGATATATGCAGAGGGTATAAATGGTGTCTTTACTAAAGGAATTTTACTCCTGGAAAGGGCTTGAAATTTTCTAGGTTTAAAGTACTTAGATCCTGTGGCAAGAAACTAGCTCTTGCACCAGATCAGAGCTTCTTGCACTTAGCATTTAATTCTTAAAATAAGTGCTTAGTTACTGCAAGTGCTATTATACTGTGAAATCAAATTGCACACACAAAAATGAATGTTTTTTATTTTGGGAAAGTGAAGAAATAAAGAAACAATCCATATACATTTATCATGTCATAAAGTGTTTAATGAAAGCAAGAAAATTGTGGGAAGTAATCTAGAAAGGCTTGGTGCATCACACCAACATGCACTGGTGCAGATTCATTTCTCCTACTTGGACCAGGCAGGGAAAACCAACCAAACAAAACTAAAGAAAAGGAATAGCACACCAATGTGCACTAGTGCAAGTTTATTTCTCCTACTTGGAACAGGCGCGGAAAACCAACCAAGCAAAACTGCAAATGAGGTATAGCACACCAACATGCAATGGTGCATGTTTATTTCTCCTACTTGGACCAGGCAGGAAAACCAATCCGAAATCAGGTGTAGGAAAAGGAAATCTAGCTATTTCACACAACGGATCCTCTTTCACTCAGACAAGAATGAATGTGCTTGAAATTAAACCACAATTGACAATATAAACACAAATTACAAGAAACATGAAATAGGAAAACGTGCTAGGTTGGCTAGGCCCTAGCCAACCAGCACATTTCCTTTTCAAATAGAAATGCTACTTAGTACTTTAATCAATTCTTCAGCTTTCAAACACAGAAATGCAATTTATGAAACATGAAGTGGAGCTCCCTATCTATTAATTCACTAAGGAAAATACATGTGTGAATACATAGTCTAGCCCAGATTCGGGCGATAACAAAATACAACAACCTGTTACTACCTCTCTGGTTGTATCTCTATTCTATACCAATTTCTATAAAAAACTATCTCGTCCTATTTACATTCTTCATTATATAGATCTTTGGTTGAAGACCGAAAAGATCATTTAACCAATTACATAACCATATGCATAATTTAGCTTCTCAGCCTTCAAAATTAGATAGTTCAACAAAATTGGCCATAGCCAATCTCCAGCCATTATAAATTCGATCTTGGTTGCCTTTGGATCAATCTTATTATTCGTGGGTGAAGCTTGGCTGCCTTTAGATTGATATTTCTGTTGTGGCTGAAGCTGCTCAAAACAATGCGGTGGTCAAGGAGGTTTGGATCTGCTGCAAGGATTTGTTGTGTTGGCACCGGTGCAAGATCCGATCCTGCATTAGGATCAGCGGTCATAGTGTACTTTGACTACCAAATAAACATTGGAGATATAGATAAGTTACAAAGAGTGATTATAAGAAAGAAATTATGTAATAAATAAATAACTAATGCTAAGTTAAGTTAAAAATATGAAAAATAAAGTGCATACGAAATATGTCACCGTTCTTGGACTAGTGCAAGATGACGGTGTATAAGAGAGGTAAAACAACAGTAAATGGTTATGATTTAGGAAGGGGAAAATGGCAAAAAGAGAGAAAATTAGGGGGCTAACATCCTCCCATCCCTAAACTGTTGGTGTGTCCTCACACAACTCCTTACCTCTGCAAAAAATTTCAAAACTTTGAGCATTCCAACTCAATCCTACTCTAGCATATTGTCATCAGCTTGCAATGTTTTAAACTTCTTCTTTATGATGTTCTTTAGTTTCCTTGTCACCTTTTTAAGTCGCTTGAAACATTCCACAACTCGGTACTTGTAGACTTTGACTTCTCTTTTCTTTTTCTGGATCTCCACTGTCAACTCTCCTCTACTCTATTTTTTATCCTCTTGCGCTTTAGCTACAAGTTGTTCTAAGTTTTCACTTGAAGCTCTAGTTAAACTACCCGCAGTAGGAGTTACCAAATATTTTTCTTTTCCTGTTTTGGCAGGGGTTGTGTCTTCCTCAGGGACCTCAATATCCCTCATGGTTACATCAGGAAATTCTTCTTCCTCTGGTCCCTCTTCTTCTGGTTCTTCCTCTTCAGGTTCTACCTCTTCTTCTTCAAGTTCCGCCTCTTCTTCTTTGGATTCTTCTCCTCTTGCTTCTTCTTGTACTGTGTAGGAGGGGATTCAATGCCTTATGGGGACTGTGTTTCTTTTCCTGCATTAGATAATTTATTCTTTTTCCTGGAATTTTTAATGAAATCGGCCAACAAAGCATCATCTTCAACTTTTGCAAATTTTGTTGTGTCCGCAAGGACTGACAGGTTGTCATTTTTGGGGGTTTGTGCCTATACTGGTGGCATAGGAGGAGTCTCTTCAGTAGATGCTCTAGCTGTCTTCTTATTTGAAGATGGGGCGTTTTCTTCTGTTGATTTTTTCGATCATTTCCTTTTTGCACTGGTGTAGGAAGGACTCCCTTTTTCATTTTTGCTCAGTCCATTGCTTATGCTGGTGGGGTCCTCTATCTCCTTTCCAGAAGCTATCTCTTTGTGTAGTTGTTTTAACAGTGGCTCCCATGTCATGCCTTTAACCTCTAGCTGTTTCAAGACCAAAATTTTTATCAGGCCGTGGTGACATAGCTTCGTGTCAGCCTGGTTTGCCCGTCTGTCCTGCACACCTTTGGCCATTTTTTCTAGGCTCTTAAGCAGAAAATAGAAGAAATTCATCCTCCACTGGACGTGCCGACCGGCTTCAAAATGTTGCAACATCCTAAAATGATATACCAAAGTGTGGGTGTATCTTCCCTCACAGGTTACAAACTTCTGTAGGATGAAAAGGAGGTCTTTCCAATGTCCCAACAGGGCACTGCGCGGAACTCCTACCTTTTAGTCTACCTCTATCTTCTTGTCAACAACAAAATGCTGCCATCGGTTCCTTTCCAGTTTTTTATTTTTAAACCATTGCTCACCAGTATTTTCCAAGCCTGTCGCTACTACTGCAAATTCTTCTGTGACTTTAAATTTGAGAGGCCTAATTTTTACTCGACCATTTTTGAAACTTATGGAAAACTGTAAAGCCACTTTTGTATCGTGCCTGTCAAAATTTTGCAAGAACTAAAGAAAGCCCGAGTCTTGCAATAATGCAAGACTATTGCAATACTCGACGATCTGTTCTACCCTACTGAGAGACGAGGTTCATTTCGAACAGGAGGCATCACTACTTAATGACTATGAACAGTCAAGAATTTTACATCTAACACCAAAAGAATCGATTCTTATAAATAGGGATCCAACTGTCCACCATCCTTTCCATATTATCACCCATTCATTCATCGTAGAAGCACGACATGTTTGAGATCAGGCCAGATTGGTACTTGCGGCGGCGTTTTAATGGCTAGGTGAGGTAATCATTATGAGTGAAGGACATCTAGGATTATGGCAGAGAGGGGTAATTATGTCCAAGAAATGGTTAAACACTTCTGCATTCCTTCATAATTCAAAAAATAAATTAGCATTTATTAAAAAATGATCATGATTTCTAACTTAGAAATACCTTGCACTTTAAATAATTTTCTCCTAGTTAGTACGATAGCACAAGTACTCGTTGGCTAAGTGAAAGGACTTCATATAAATCTTCATGATGACCACTTTCCTATGCTCTATGCTATGAATAGAATAACTTGTACTATGTTTTTGACAGGGTGCATGCTTGCACTGATATGTTTGCACTGCTTAAATTATGCTATTCTGTCGGTACCATTATGCTTGCTTTTGTTAGAAATATATATTACAGAGCAATGGAACACATAAAATTTTGTAGAAATATAAACATAGAAAACTCATAAAACAAGAGAGACACAGATATACATGGTTCACCCAGTTTGGGCTACGTCCAGGGAGAAACAACCAATCCTTCTTTTTATATTATCCAGCGAACTAAAGAGATACAACCAACAGCAGATTCACTATAACACCCTCTTTGTTTTCAATCTCCTCTCTCTTCCTCACTTAGAATAAATATATACAAAAATGCAATAAAATTCCCTCATATATAGTGAGGAGTTGCCTTATAGGGCAAAAAAACCTACATTAAACATAACTTCTACTGTCAGATCATCCACCTAATGAACAACCCAGATTGACTAGAAATTACTAGACTTTTACAAGGAAATTTTACATCTATTTTTAGCTTTGGGGGCACTGCCCCTAAACCCCTACGGGGGAAGGGGGGGGGGACAAGTCCCCCGTGCATGGAGGGGTGTACAGTCTTCCTGGGGTATACATCTGGCTGAGACCTTTGAATACAGAAGATAATCAGGCTCCACACCCAACAATCTCCCACTTGGAGACTGATTATAGCAACTCCACCATTGCTTCATTTTCTAGAAAATGATTCCACTTTGAACCTAGCTATTTCTCATCTTCTTCATCATACTTGAAGACCAATTGAAAATGAGCATATTCTCAGTTTCTCCCCTGTTACAATTTTTGTTAGCATATCTGCAGGATTTTTGCTAGTGTGTATCTTTTCATGCTTCAATTGTCCATCTTGCAATGCTGACCGTATGAACATTACTTGAGCTTTATATGTTTAGTCTTGGAATGAAATGCAGAGTTCTTTGCAAGATGTATGGCACTCTAGTTGTTACTGTATAACCTACCCAACTCCTACTTCTTACCCAATTCATCCAGAAACCTTTGTAACCAAATCATTTCTTTACTAGCCTCTGTAGCAGCAACATACTCTGCTTCTGTTGTTGAAAATGCAATAACACTTTGAGTTTTTGAAACCCAACTAACAGTTGTTCCACCTACAGTAAATACATATCCTATAGTGCTCCTCTTGTTATCCCTGTCACCTGCCATATCTGCATCAACATATCCCTGTAGAGCAATGTTTGAACCACCAAAGCATAATGCTTGATTTTTGGTACCTCTCAAATACCTAAGAATCCACTTCATTGCCATCCAATGTTCTTTTCCTGGATTTTTCATGTACATACTTACAACTCCCACTGCATGTGAAATATCATGCCTTGTGCAGACCATTACATACATTAAGCTTCCAACTGCTGATGCATATGGAACTTTAGACATATGAACCATTTCTTCCTGAGTCTTGGGACACTCTTCCTTACTTAATTTGAAATGGCCAAGCAAAGGTATACTAACTGGTTTGCATTCTGCATATTAAAACTTTTCAACACCTTTTCTATGTACTCACTTTGAGACAATGTTAATTTGTGATTCTTCCTGTCTCTAGTTATTCTCATACCAAGGATTTGTTTTGCAACACCCAAATCATTCACTGCAATTGAGTTTTCCGATTTCCTTTTGAGCACATTTATTTCCTGCATGTTAGAACCTACAACAAGCATGTCATCTACATACAGTAACAATGTAATATAGTTTCCATCAGTTTGCCTTTTGAGATAAACACAATGATCAGAGTGACATCTAGTATAACCTTGTTCAGACATAAACCTATCAAATTTTAGATACCACTACCTTGGGGCCTGTTTTAAGCCATACAAGCTCTTCTTCAACCTGCACACTAGTTTCTCCTTCCCTTTTACCTCATATCCTTGTGGCTGCTGCATATATATCTCTTCCTCCAAATCGCCATGGAGAAAGGCTGTCTTTACATCTAACTGCTGAAGATGCAAATATTCAACTGCTACTAGACTTAAAATAGTTCCGATTGAAGTCATTTTCACAACAGGAGAAAATATCTCATCAAAGTCTATACCCTTTTTCTGTGCAAACCCCTCCACCACAAGTCTAGCTTTGTACCTTTTTCTACCTCCACCTTCTTCCTTTAGCCTATAAACCCATTTATTCTACAAAGCTGTTTTACCTGCACACAACCTGACTAAGTCCCAAGGTTAGTTATGTGCTAAGGAGTCCATATCTTCTTTCATGGCTTGCTCCCACTTCTTCCTAGGTTCTACCTGCACTGCTTCTTCATAACATTCTGGTTCACCAGAATCAGTCAACAATACATAATATAATGAAGGAGAGTATCGTTCAGGGGGTCTACTTATCCTGGTAGATCTTCTAACACCATTTTCAGGTGTTTGAGGTTCTTGTTGCTATTGTGGTTGTTTTTCTGGCTGTTGATCATTATGACTTTTAGGCACCATCACTTTTCCTGTGATATCATCAAGCACTATGTATTCTGTGTTTTCTTTTTCCTGTTTCTTTTCCTGCAACTGATTCTTATACAAGACCTTTTCATTGAATATTACATCTCTGCTCCTAATGACTTTGTGATTTTCATAATCATATAAGCGATAACCAAAATCATTAACACCATATCCAATAAAGGTACATTTATTTGATTTTGCCTCAAGCTTTGTTCTATTTTCTTTATTAATGTGGACAAAGGCTTCACAACCAAAAGTATTTAAAAATGAGTAGTTTACCTTTTTACCTATACATGTCTCCTCTGGAATACCACCATCCAAGGAACTTGAAGGCCCTCTATTTATTAGATAAACAGCAGTGTCTACAACATCTGCCCAAAATTGTAAAGGCAATCCTGCATGTAATCTCATGCACCTTGCATGCTCCATGATTGTCCTGTTCATCCTTTCTGACACACCATTTTCTTGTGGTGTTGATGGAACTGTCTTCTCTCTGCGAATTCCATTCTCTAAACAATACCTATCAAATTCTTTGCTGCATTATTCACCTCCATTATCTGATCTGAGACCTTTCAACCTTTTCCCTGTCTCATTTTCAACCAAAGCATTCCATTTCTTGAAAGTATCAAATACACCAGATTTATTTCGAATACAATAAATCCAGGTTTTTCTGGTTGCATCATCAATAAAAGTAACATAATAACGAGAGCCACCAAGAGATGATACCTGATTAGGTCCCTATACATCTGTATGCACAAGCTCTAATTTTTCGCTCTTCTTTTCTTTCCCAACTCTAAGGAATCCGACTCTCTTCTGTTTTCCATAAACACAATTTTCACAGAATTTTAAATCAACATGCTTCAAACCTGGTAACAAATTTCTTGAGTGAACAATTTGCATCCCCTTCTCACTCATGTGCCCGAGCCTAAGATGCCAAAATGCCGTATCTTCTCCTGTAGAGGTTAAAGCATTAACATAATTAGAAATACCATTGCATAAGTACAATGTACCAACCTTTTCTCCTTTCGCTATTACCAAGGATCCTTTAGTTACCTTCCAGGTTTTATCTGTGAAAGTAGTTACGCAACCTTCACCTCCCAACTGCCCTGTTGAAATCAGATTTTTCTTCAGATCTAGAACATGCCTTACCTCCTTCAATAGCCATTGATTTCCATTATGTTGTTTTATGAAAATTGTACCCATTTCCAACGATTTTACAGGGTTTATCATCACCCAATCAAACTTGTCCAAAATCTCCTTGAACATAATCATGAAAATGTTTCCTATCAGGTGTGGCATGGAATGAGGCCCCTGAATCTACCACCCAAGCATCAATAATATTTTCTAATGAAAGAATCCAAGCATCTTGCAACACATCACCTATTACATTCGCTTCATGATTGTTTTCTTGCTGTGCATCTCCTTCCTTTCCCTTCCGAGACTTGTAGTCTTTCTTCAAGTGTTCTTTCTTCCCGCATTTCCAGCACACTATCCTCGATCTGGACTTGTATCTACCTTTTCTTGACTTACTGCGATATCCAGAGCTCTTTTCTCTTTCCATTTTTCTTCCCCTAGTCTCTGCAGTCAAAGCATTACCTGATGTCTCACCGGAGCTTTTCCGTCGCATTTCCTCGCTAAGGATTACATCGACAACATCATCAAACTTTAAAGTACTAGATCTAGAGACAGAGTTACTAATGGGCATAACTAAACCATTCCAACTTTCTGGCAATGAACACAGAAATAACAAAGCCCTAACTTCATCATCAAAGTTTACCCCTACAGAACTTTACTGAATTGTAACTGTATTAAAATCATTTAAATGGTTTGCAATAGATCCACCTTCTGACATCTTCATATTAAATAAATGCTTCATAAGAAATACCTTATTTTAGGCCAAGGGTTTTTTCATATAGTTTGGCCAATGCCGACATTAAACCCTCTATTATCGTTTCCTTTGAAATATTAAACGCTACCGACGCCACTAGGCAAAGCCGTATTGTTCCAAGTGCCTTTCTATTGAGAATATCCCATTTTGTGTCTATCATACTCGTCGACTTCTTTGTCTTTCCGCTCAATGGTAGGTATAGATCTCTCCGATACAGATAATCTTCCATCTGCATCTTCCACAACTGGTAGTTTTGGCCGTTGAATTTTTCGATCCTGAACTTACCATCTTCCGCCATTGCTTCGACTCGAACCAGGAACCTTTCTCTCCTGCAAGTTTATAAGCCAAATATATCTTCGGATCTGATACTAGTTGTTAGAAAATTATATATTATAGAGAAATGGAACACATAAAATATTGCAGAAATATAAACACAGAAAACTCACAAAACAAGAGAGACACATAGATATGTGGTTCACCCAGTTTGGGCTATGTCCGTGGAGAAACAACCAGTCCTTTCTTTTATATTATCCAGCAAACTGAAGAGATACAACTTACAACAGATCCGCTGTAACACCCTCTTCGCTCTCAATCTCCTCTCTCTTCCACATTCAGAATACAGAGATGCATAGATGTAATACAATTCCCTCATATATAGTGAGGGGTTGCCTTCTAGGGCAAAAAACCCTAAACTAAACATAACTTCTACCGTAAGATCATCCGCCTAATGAACGACCCAGATTGACTAGAAATTACTAGACTTTTACAAGGCAATTTTACATCTATTTTTAGCTTCGGGGGCGTTGCCCCCGAACCCTTGTCAAGGGACCGCTGGCCCCCAGACCCCCCAGCCGAGGGGGGATCGCCCCCCCCGAACCCCTGTCGAGGGACCGCTGGCCCTCGGACCCCCCAGCCGGGGGGATCACCCCCCCTGAACCCCCATAGGGGGGACAAGTCCCCCCCACACCCTCTCGCATGGAGGGGTGTACAGTCTTCCTGGGGTATATATCCAACTGAGACCTTTGAATACAGAAGATAATTAGTCTCAACACCCAACAATAAGGGAACAACATAACATTACATAATTGACAGAGGAAGCGGGACTGTCTCATACTCCCCTGTAAGCCCACATGATGTTTTTCCATAAGGTGACGAAGAAGTGGTGGCCGGAGTTTTGGAAAACTTGGGGATGCTCTTCAAAGAGGAAATTCAATTTGGATATTTATAGGATCAAGACCACACCCCTAGCCAGTTTGCCTCTGCCAATAATTTTGTTCATACATAAACTTTACCATCCTCCGAAAATATGGAGAAAAGTCAATCTAGACACTTACAGGATCAAGACCGTGTCCCTAGCCAGTCTGCCTCTCCCGAGAGTTTTATTCATACATAAATTTTACCATCTTCTGGAGAAATGGAGGAGTCATAGGAGCAAGGGGGACAAATTTCCTCTATAGGAAGAAGTACTAAGCCAAAAAATCAGATAGAAAGAAGCCCTAAGTTAGAAACTCAGTCAGGAGATATTGTTTTATTGGAACAAGACCCTAGTAATGATATAACCCTTCCTTTGCGTGAAACAAATATGACTGTTTCTTCTCTAATCAAACATCTCACTAAGGAGGCAAGGGAAGTAGATAGTGCAAGGATGAATCTATTGAGCAAGGAGAATAAGAAATTGAGGAAAAAGATCAAACAATTGAGGAAGTGGTTGAAAGAAGCGAGAAAGGCTTGCAGGAACAAAGTAGAATCGAAAACCATTGGTATTCAAAGTGGAAACCTCCTTCAGGCCACCGGAATGCAGAAAAAATACACCCTCGTAAATTTCAAATGGAATTCAAACTGAAATATATCATACTGAAATCAATGGAACCCAGGACTGAAGACATTTTCACCTGTTCGAAGGAGACTAAAAAAAATTTCTTTACGAACTTGATGGATGCTGCGGTTCAAACAAACTTTTCAGAAAATTCTCAAACAATTGATATAGTGGAAACAACTGTTTATACAGACTCAGTGGCAACCTATGATACAACTTTCTAGACCGAGGACACACCCCTGTTCACTCCTTTGGTAAGTGAGGCTACCATCTGCAAGTTACATAAAGAATTAGCACAACTACAACATACTCTAGCACAGTATCAAAGAGAAGTGGTACCCCTACAAACTCATAAGGATTTATTGAAGAAGTTTGATGAGTTGACTGCAATAGAGGATGAGACTTATGCAAGTTTGAGAGCTGAGTAGAAAAAAATAAAAGAAGTACAGAATCAACTTCAAAAAGCTATAGAGAAAATTAAAACTGTTTGCTTCATTTATTCAGGTGCCTTGTCTTGTAGGTCACTTGCTACTAATTATGCTCTGTTTTTGCTTAAAAGGTATTTTCTATTAAAGGTCAAAGTTATCAAGGCTGGTAAGCTAGTGGAATTTGAATCAAACCCAAACTTTATTCAATGCTACAAAGAGCATAATGAAAAGGTGAAGCATGTTCTATATGAATTATACTTACACAACTTTTTTTTCTGGAGGACAAAAGGGATGCTAACCCTAGCCCCTTCATCAGAGATGTTCAATTTCAAGCCTTCATTTCTTTTGCCTGTAATAAGATTAAGTGAGCTAAGGCATATAAAATTTTCCAGAAAAGGGAGTAGGAATTAGATATTTGGGTTAGGGGAGAACATACAAAACCCGCACACCTTTTTGTACAACACAAACGCTTTATGGAACAACCAAAGATTGTGGCCTCTCTAGGTCCACTCCATAAAGATACTATAAAATCCAGAGTGGAATATTTCCAAGATATTAAATAATAAGCCCTACTTGCAACAAAACAGAGATGGATTGCTTCCTCCAACATCATTAAGAAAGGAGAGTCGTTTGGTTACAAAAATTTCAAAGCTGTTGTTGCTCATTTGGTTAAGTTAAGCAATCTTATCTTATGCATGGGCCCTACATGGATAGGTTGCCGATATAAAATTTCCATTATTTGGTATCCACCTGACAAGTACCATTTTGACTATGAATTGGCAGAACGCCAAGAAGGTCGAGCATGTGCAATGCTTAAAAAGAAAAATGGTTTTAAGATATATCTAGAAGAGACCTATCCTGCTTATTCCTTAACACTATTACATGTTAATCATCTTCTTGCATGAGGACATGCAAAAAGGCAAGCAAGGGAGTATGTTGGGTCACAGAAAAGGTATGTTTGTACCCTTACATTACTTAATAAATCACCCTCTTTTAGATATTTGTCTTCATTCTTGGAAAGGATTTGGAAGAAAAGATTGTGAAAGTTAGATAAAATCAATCATCGACAGATTGCATGTTTTTAACATGAAAAGACTAACTTTTGTTTTCTTTTATGCATAGGAAATCAGAATTGGACAATTGTTGTTCAATTGGTAGAAAGAAAATTCCAAACCATGAGAAGACCATTCCTTTGCTGTACGAGCTAGCAAAATATATGAACGAGAATGCTAATTTGACAAACAAAATTTTATCATTTAGCTGCAAAATCTCAAGGATCTCTCGATCCGAGGATTCACTTTCATCCATTAGTTTTCCATTAGGCTATATGATACTAATAGGTGAAAAGGATCAGGACGATTTGACTCTTACTTGTTCTTGTATCCTTGTATTGAACAAGAGCATATTTTGACATTACAGTAATTCTGTACCTTTATTATTGCAATTAATGAGAAATACAAAGATCCTCTCTTAATCACGTTCTGAGCTTTACCAGCAGTAACTTTTGGAGGCATTGGGTCTGGTCATTAGAAGATTCGCTGCTCCTTTATGTCATAACTATTTCTTTATTTCTTGCAATTCTTTATTACTGTTCTTTTATTGAATCAAGTTATTCTTTATATCTGCATTTGAAATATATCTTTAACGTTGTTGCTTTAATACTGTTCTTTTAACGAATTGTGTAGAATAAGCTGAGTGTTATGATTGATTGCTACTCTTTCTGATTCATGTTCACGATTGAAGTAGTTACTTATTGTTTATTACTGTAGTGATTCTTTCCATTTATTAGAGAAGACAATAGCCCATTAGATATGGTTTCTTTTAATGCATCTGCTTGAAATTCATGTCCTTTACAAAACAATTACAATTAGATTTAGATTTATGGTTTGAATTGTCTTTGATTGAACTTCGAGAATTAAGGATTTGTTAATACATTCTTGCAAAAACTTGATGAAATATTAGACTTATTTAGTTATTTAACAACCTATGACCTCTATTACATAGATAGTGGTGACATCCTTGAAATAAATAGACGAATCCCAAGTTGATAATGCAATGTAGGAATTAAGGTTGATTTAAATAGTCATCTTAGTGCACCAACACATCCTTCAAAGGAAGCCAACATTTATTAGTTATTCATTAGCATCAGATTTATGATTGTTCATTTAGCATGAATAATATCATTTTCTCCAAAATTAAGAGTTATGAGTGTTGTTTGATTCTTAAGGTGTGATAGCTGTTCATGTGTGCTCATTGAGGAATGGAAGGATCCCCATCAACCATAATCTACAAACAATTGTAACACTTTGATTTTTGTTATTTCCTTTTTGTAAGTATGATTTACTTTTTGCAAGTATGATTTCATTTCCTAGATTTGATTTGATTGTCATTAAAAATTCTTGCTTACTAGTTATCCTAGTTTTCTTGCTTGACAACTAAATCACTAGTTGTTATTCACTGCTTTCTTACTAGTTGTTATTTACTGCTTTCTAGATTATCATAGTTTTCTTCTATAGTTGTTCATAGATTAGTTTTTTTTTGAATAGTTTAGAAAGGCCATGGCGTTCATAGATTCCACTTTTAGAATTTAACTTCCATCCCTAGAATTTAATGCTGTTTTCTTGCATGTGATTTATTTTGCAATTTTCTTTAGTTATAGTTGTAATATGCATTTCCATTCTAAACAAACTTTCTACAACGGTTTCATCTGAGGTCCCATATATTTTGGTTTTCTTTTAAGTTTACAAAACCCTCGGGTTGAAAAATTAAATGACAGGGATTTAGAATACAATTAAATCGCCCTACAAGGGATGCAAATTTCATCACATACTCATCGCATACTCTATATAGTAAACTAATCTAAGAAACAATACTATCATTTTAAACACGTTATGCATGGACAACATGTAATAATTAAAGTGTTTCCTTAATATATATATATATATATACACACACACAAATAATCTAAATAAACCAGGGTAAAGAAAATTAGTTTTTTTTTATTCTTAAAGAAAAATGGGGCAAAAACTCTCTTCCTCAAAATAAATACTAGTGACAAACAAGTTTGAAGTACCCAACTATAATTTCTTAGAGTTCATAAAACAAAAGAAAGGGTATGGAGCAATAAAGAAAGAGAGGGTATGGAGCAGTAAGAAAAGATACAGAGGAAGAAACAAAATTTATATTCACCGTCAATATAGTGACTAGTGACAAACAAGGCCGAAGTACCCAACTATAATCTCTTAGAGTTCATAAAACAAAAAGAACAGGTATGGAGCAGTAAAAAAAGATATAGAGGAATAAACACAAATTATATTCACCGACAATAAATGAGACTGGCATGAAACACTGGATGTCGAGAGCAGTAAGAAAGACTACTCAAATAGTTGTAACTTGACCGGAAAATGAACATAACACATACTACAATAAGGATCTGAATTCTCCTATACCCTTGAACTTTTATATTTCACTACACCTTGATCGGATATTGGGACATCACCAAAATCCCGAGATACTCGAGGATACTACATACTACACTCGCCACCTACTGGCTATAGCAAAATGCCAGAGGTTCGCTTGTCTTCGTTTCCCTTTGATTCGGGTTACCCTTTATAATTAAGATAGGAAGATCCATTTCAATACTTTGTTGAGCAATAGCCCAGAGATAGATTTACAAGTATGTATGATATGGTTTGGTATGGTGGTCTTTCCTAGTGAGGTCATTTTTTAGTTAAGATCTTGTCTTCTGGTATGGGCCATCATAGCAGGTGAGTCAAGATGATATTGAAACCTTCAGGTCATGATCTGGGCACATGTAATAAGGGCAGAGTCCATACAATATCAGGTATAGGTTTGATATAAATATTATCACGGTTTTTACAGTGAGGTTAGTCAGGACCAGAGTCATCGAGAGCAGTAAGAAAAAATACAGAGGAAGAAACAAAATTTATATTCACCATCAAAATAATGACTAGTGAGAAACAAGGCCGAAGTACCCAGCTATAATTTCTTAGAGCTCATAAAACAAAAAGAACAGGTATGGAGCATTAAAGAAAGAGCGGGTATGGAGCAGTAACAAAAGATACAGAGGAAGAAACAAAATTTATATTCATTGACAATAAACGAGACTGGCATGAAACACTAGGTGTCGATATGGTATTGAATAAATTTACTCGCATCCTATAAACTATTTTTTTTTTTGTTAATTTAGATAAAAACAATTCATTGCTCGGTATTCTTTTCATATTATAGCCAAGAAGAAGAAAAAAAAAATTCAACAAAGTAGAGGAATAAGTTTTTCTTTTTTATAATTTTAACATATATTTTTCAATATTTTTGCTCTACTATTTTTTTGGTTCAAAATTTTTAATGCTAGGGGGACATTCGCCGAGCAAACTAATTAGGTCCAGACGAGGAGGCTGAAAAAGCTGCTAGCGATGAGTGCAACCAACCAATTCCTCTCATGTCAAGTTGCAAAAAACTAAAAACATCATTAAAAATTCCAATTTAACCTGTAAACAAAAAATATAAATTAAAAAAATGAATTTCGAATGTACCTTATAGCGCTTGGTAGGGATTTGGTTCAAACCAACCTCACAACGCTCGGCAGGGATTCGGATCAAATCAATAGAGCAGTAAATTTCACTAACGAACCTAACAACACTCATCCTCACAGAATGAAAAATCAAAAGAAATAATTCAGATGAACCAATAGTTCGGCTGAACAAATAGTTTGGAGAATCATTTATTTGGTCAAATTATTTTTTCGGTCGAACTATTTTTTTGTTGATTTTTTCAACTCCGAAAAATATCCATTTAACGACTGATGTTAGTCTAAACAGCCAAAAGTTCGGCCGATTTTTTGTTTGTTTGTTTATTTGTTTATTTGTTTTTGTTTGTTTTTTTGTTTGTTTGTTTGTTTTGTTTTGTTTGTTTGTTTGTTTCTTTTTTTTAATTGTTTTTTATTGTTTTTGTTTTTTTGTTTGTTTTTGTTTTTGTTTGTTTGTTTGTTTTGTTTTGTTTGTTTATTTGTTTTTGTTTTGTTTGTTTTTTATTTTTATTTTTTTGTTTTTGTTTTTTTTGTTTTTTGTTTTTTTTGTTTTTTGTTTTTTTTTTTAATTTTTTGTTTTGTTTTTGTTTTGCTTTTTGTTTTTTGTTTTTGTTTTTGTTTTGTTGTTTTGTTGTTTTTGTTTTGTTTTATTTTGTTTTTTCAATCGAAAAATTGAGAATGTGAATTTTTTGGAGGCATTTCTCACAAAAGTGTAACCTAGCTTCACGTTTTCACCCTCAAGCAAATGTTGCCAATGAGGCTCCACCCAAGAAGAACAAGACTAAAGAATAAGAAGTCAAGGACTTATACTACTAAGACCTTTCTCCCACATATCCATCTTAGTATTCTATTTTAAGTTTTGAATTGTTTTCCTTTATATTTTTATTTATAGAGTTCACATATCTAACATGTCTTATTAAAACAATTTTGAATTTTTGATAAGTCGTAGGTCTCCCTCAAAGAATGGATTAAGAGGGAGCCTCCACCATTTTACCAAAATATACGTATTATGTTCGTTGTTTCATATTTTCATGTTTGGTTTCCTCCTCACATCAAGATTTCTTTGTATTATGTGCTAATAACCTTTTACTTATATTTTCCGCGGTTAGGAAAGCTTACTAAATGCTCAAGATTATTGAGGAGACTTAAAAGGTTAGACTTGAAGTATGGAAGAAGTTATGTTGAAGCCTATCAAGATCTAATGTCTTACAAGGTTTGTAAAAGAACAATTCAAGGTATGTCAATCTACAAAGTTTTGTTGCAAGGTCCTCTTCATAGAAAAGGTATGTTCATTCTATTTTGAAATTTTCTTTACATTACTGACATCGTTATGTCTTGGGCTTTGAATCTTAAATATCCTTGTTAGGGTGATTAGTAACTAGATCGAATCTACCCTCGTTATACTATCATTTTGATCATTCTTGTGAAACCCTAACCTCTAAGGGTTCACTATAAACCCTATCCTCTTAGGGTATGCCAATGTTGACTATGAAACCCTAGTCTACTTAGGTTTGTTGATATAGTATATAAATCCTATGTTTCAGGTTTTGGTATTATTATAATAGAAACCCTAGTCCTTTATGGTTTGCTGTTAATGTCTAAGTTATGTATTGAACCCTAGATATTTAAGGTTTGGTGAATTAGGGTTTATGAACAAAACCTTTATAATAGTCATAGTAAGATTCTAGGAAAAAAATCCTTGGTGTATATTCGTCTGTCTGATCGAAACCCTAGTTTGGTCAAAAATTGTTGTATGTCTAACTTTGATGTATTGATGTTTGTGTCTTAGGTTTACTTAGTAGATATTGATGTGAAATGCATCCTACATATGTATATGCAAGTATGCTGACCTATTTATTGGTGCTCATAGTTGTGAATTCTCAGGTTTGTAACAAAGCCCTAGTAGAAGATTGATATTCTAGGATATGATGTTATTGCTTTCCGATATGGTTTAGTTTTGATGATAAAAATCTAGGGTTTACAGCAAACCCTAGTAGATTCTGTCATGTAATTCTAAAAGTATATTGTTAAACCTTAGATGTATAGGAGAATTGTTATTTGATTGAATTGTTGATATCTAAGAATTTTTTTGTCGAAGATGAAGTCTAGGGTTTATGAAAAAACCCTAACAAGAAGTCGAAGTCTAGTATGTAAAAAGATGTGTCTCTTATTGATTATGAACCTAACTAGGTTTAGTGATTTGGTGTCTAAAGTTTGAATGCTTTCATTATAGTAATATGATTTAGTTAACTTCATGCTTCTGTATACTTGTACTTTGTTGTACGTGCTATTAAAGTTTTATAGGTACATGATCTTCAAGATGTCGAAGATGTTTATAATAATGAGCACGATGAAAGGAAGCTATAAGAATGATGATGATCAAGATGACCTTGATGCCATAATAAAGATGAAGCCTTGAAAGAATGAAAATTTTCCAATGTTATGAAGTTGTTGATCTCTCCAAGTTGAGAGGGAGCATAGATAGAAGTAAGGGTATCTCCCTAGTTAAGAGGGAGGATATATTATGACAGTGAATACCTTGAAATAAGAAAAAGTAATAAAGACAAAAGACTTGAGAAAGATCTAAAAATGTATTTGGTGCTGCTAAAAGAAATGAAAGAAGAAGAATGCTTCCAACAAATTATATATAACTTGATGATGAAGTAGCATCAGAACAATTAAGGACCCCGAAGGATTGTATTTAATTGTATGTATATTTGAAACTTTATTATTGATTGGTGTTTGTGTTTGTACATGCAAATTTATTCGTAAAAATGTTGAAAACTCTGGAAGCATGCTTGGACAAATGGATACATCTAGTTTGATAGGGAGAGTAGAAGCATCTAATGGTGGATGCTTGGGATGACATCTACCCGGCCTATGTGTTGATGTCTAGATCGCGAAGAGGGAGGATGACGTTGGTCATGGAGCTCCGACCTTGGATACACACCTAGATCCCTGGGTTGAAGGTTAGAAAGTAATCCTGATGGTACCTAGACTAGCTGAAATCTTGAGTCCATCTTAGTCCCACCCAGATAAATTAACCTAGTTAGGTATCTAGTCTGTAACACTGAGTGTGCTAGAAATCTTCGTAGTTGATTTTGAGATCTTCCATCTACCTCTATATATATATATGAAATTATGAATACCTTCCTAGTTAATAGGGAGTGTTAAAGGATGTAACTAGTGTCGGTCTTCATAATTGTACTTGAGTCTTGATGTAATGTATTTGTCAAAAGAAAGAAAAAGAAATTTTATAATTAAAGATATTGACTTATTAAAGCATGGGTTTCATGCTTGGGTCAATTGTTTTTTATGCCAAATCCTCCATTGAAGGCTTTTAGGGTTTATGACAAGTATCGTTGTCCATGTCATAATGTAAAAGACCCTTATTGGGCTCTATTTGTAAAGAAAGAAATTTAATTTATTGTAAAGTAGGTCAATTGAGCCTCCTCCACCAAGTCGACCTGAAACTGGACAAGTTAGCCTAATCTAAGGGGAAAAAACCACTATAAAAGAGTAGCAACTCAACCTCATTTGGAGCAATTTGATCTTACACACAAGAAGTTTGATCTACTATAGCTGGAAGCTGGAATAGGGTACAAAATCCAAAAAAGACAGAAGAAATCCTAGCGAAGTTGGAGGAGGACTTTATCAAGCAATAAAAGTTGAGTTTTCTCTCTCTTATTCCACACATTTGAAGTTATGGAAGTTTTGTAGGGAGTCAAAATTCTGTAGTAGCCAGGGGACAAAATTCTATAGTAGCTAGGGGACAAAATTCTAGAGAAGATGGGGTCGAAATTTCTGTGTTGTTAATGGGCTGTAGCTACTGGAAAAGAAGAGACTACTGAAAGTTTCTCAATCATCTTGGAAGGCTGAGTTAGAAGCCTTTCCTTGCAAGTGGTAAATGGAAATTCTAGTTTCCAAGTTGGAGGAATAGTTATGTAGATGAAAGTAGTTTATGATTCCAAGTAACCATGCTTTAACCTCTTCCTATTTCTTATTTTCTCCATCAATATTGGTGGCTTAAGCTTCTTGAGTTCTCCTTTTAAATTTCCAAATTCATGCCTTCTCCTATGATGATTGACAGGTGATATCTTTGGATTGCCTTGTGATTCCTTAGGTGAATATTCCATTTTGACTAAGTAATCATGTGAGTGATGTGGTCTCTATGTCCTTCTAACACTTCTTGAATGTCTTGTTGCCATATAATTCTCTCTTCTTGCATGAGATTTCGTTTCTTCTCCATGCTTTGAACTTGATCACAATATAACTTACCTTTATAGTTGCTTCAAACTATGTAGTGGTTGATATTAATGTGATTTTCCTCCTCATGAGCTCTAATTTTCTCTCATTATCTTCCCTTTATCTTTATACCTCCATTCTTAGACTTCTTCTAATCCCTATAAACTAAATTACTTCTACTCTATCCCTGTGCCCATTGGAATTTGTATCCACATTTCCCATATTGATATTCATGCTTCTCACTTCTTCCTAATGACTATGATTTCCTTGGGAATATTCCATGCTTCTGATCCTCATGGTCTTACAAAATGTCCACAATACAAGTCTATTTAGATAGAAATAATTTAACAAAATTGTAATGACACATTCTTCCATTGTTTAAGGTCACTATTTGCCTGATTAATTTTCTAAGAAAATTTGATCTAGAATGGTTCATTATATTATTTTTCATCTACCTTGATGCTTTTTGAGTAGAGAGAATTGAAGGAATCAACTTGCAAGGTCATTTTAAAAGTGGGCATGAGTTTGGAGAATTAGGGCTTGAAACCTTCTAGAGACATTTTGAGGCAACACATATAATTTTTTAGGGTCAAAAATTTCCTCCTAAAGTGTAGGACTCTAGGACACCAATCCACACTTAGATACCTTTTCAATGGTGTAAGAATATTTACAATTGGAATTGATATGCAAATTTTATGCCTTTCACAAGTTGACTTACAATGTTGACCACTATCGTACATGAGGATGCCATGTCAGATCCCATTACCCATGCAAATGGGGATAGACACATGTCAAGTTTCAATAAGACTCTAGAAGGCACAAAAACATAACTCTAATTAAGGGTTAAGGGAGTAAAACCTTATCCCTAGCTGGCTATCAGTCTATGTTAAACACCGGGCCACTAGGAGGAGTAGGGGTTCCATTATATGCTATTGTATTTTGTTCCATAGAGAGAATAATAGAGGGGGTTAAGGTTTGTAGAAACCTTATAGGCCACAGGTCTTAGGTAACTCTACAAAGAGTATTAATTCCCTTGTACTTGCATATTTCCATACCAAAGGAAAGAGAGTAGAGGAATACGACCTTCTAGTTGGGTTATCTCCCATAAAGGTTTCCCATTGTCAAACTTATCTATTGTGGATGAGATGTGTGTGTGTGTGTGTGTTTATTTTGGTTTCTCTATTTCCCTCATTTTAGTTATTTCATTCATTTAAGAATAAAATCAATGATTGAATAATCTAATATCTAAAGAAAATTAACCTTCATAATATAGATTTTAGTTATTTTACCAAATTTGTTATGATGAATTGTTCTAGTGGAATATCATGAAAATTTGTTGAAAATATCATCAAGAAATGCTAAATATAGAAGTGCTAAACATAGCATTTTTATAAATAGCATTTCAAGATACATTCCAATTTTAGTTAGTCCCTGAACTAAAATTGAGAATTAAAATTCGAATTTTATTTTAGTAGCTGTTTGAAAAATAATTAATTAAGTCATCTTGAGTTAATTAGTTGGAGAAAATCAAACATGAAGTCTATGTGAAGACATGCAACAATTTTCCCTTTGATTGAGGAAGTTATCCCTTAATTAAAGTGACTAGGATGAGTTGTACTTTGAGTTGTAGTTAGTTAGCTCAATTAACTGAGTTAAGTCGAGTTAGATTAGTTCCAACAGTTTGTGGAACTGATTGTGAGTTCAGTTAGTTAATGCATGCATGCATGTAACTACTGCACTTCAGATAACTGAATATTCTCTCACAAATAACTCATGCATGTCAGTTCAGTCAGAGACCCAGTTGAGATCAGATGATGGGAAAGTGTACTATCAGTTGCAGGAATATTCCATTGAGGATATCTCTTGCATGCAAAAGGAATTCATTCCTTGGAGATTGTGTAGTTACTTCTGAGTTTGGTGAGTTGTGTGAGAGGTGAATTCACACAAGAGGCAGCCAGAGGACCCAGGAGAAACTGCGCAAGGAAATAGGAGGCTTGGAGGATTGGAGGAAGGCATATGTTGTGTCTATTCAGTCTATGAGTAGCATTGAGGGATTGTACTGAGAGCTGGATAACTTGCGAGTTAAAGCTTTGTGTAATCCAGAGATATTTCCACTTGATTGATAATATAGATAGAAGGATTTTTAGCTGAGGCTTTCCCTATATTATTCTTCTATATCCATGTGTGATTGATTTTTCATTATTTGTTATATGTGATCTATTTGATCTTGCTCAAAATCGATTAAGCTTTCGTAAGTTTGTTTGTAGAAGTAGATCAAGTATTTTGCTTTAGTATATTGCATTATCGGGTGATATACAGTGGGAATTTTCTACATGGTATCGGAGCAAAGGTGATCAAAGTGAAGAACAATATACAAAGAAGGGAGAAGTTCGAAGTTTGAAGTTCTTGATTATAGAATTCGAATTCTTATCACATCTCAAATTTCACCAATGGCATTTAACGGTTTGAGACTGGAGTATGCCCTTGATGGCAACTCGAATTATATAGCTTGGAAGGATCGCATGGAAGTGGTATTAGAGGACAATGGTTTGAAGGACTTCATTGGTCAAGAAGTCCCCAAGCCAGCAACTGCTAATGCCCAAGAATTGGCGGAATGGAAGAAATGTGTGGCTAGAGCAAGGAGAATCCTTCTGGAGGGAGTTCAAAACCACATAGTCTCGAGTATCCATGGGAAGGAGACACCATTTTCAATGTGGAAAACATTGAAGGATCTATATTAGAACAACAACGATCAGAGGAAGTTGGCGCTGAAAGACAAGCTTCGGAAAATCAAGTGTGAAAAGGGCGACCCGATCTCTACATATCTGAACAAGCTCACCACCTATAGGGATGAGCTTGGAAGTGTAGGGATCATGACAACCGATGATGACATGGTGAGTCTTGATCTCCTTGGTGTTCTAAAGAGCTGGCATAGCTACCAAGACTGGGTAAATGGAAGAGGGAAACTGCTAGATTGGGAACGAATTTGGTCGGATCTGATGTAGGAGGAGATAAGGAGAAGTACCAGAGATGGATCTTCATCAAAGCAAGATGATGAAGAAAATCTAGCCTTAGCGAGTAAGGTGAGGAAAGTGTTAGGGTCCCACCCTAACCCCCTTATTCATGTCATGGGATCACGTCATAGTCAAGAGTCAATAAAGCCCATATTAATATTTGTAAGTGGTTAACCCACAATTAATGAAGGGACCACAGTTAGTTGCAAATGGGCGGTAGTATTAAATAAAGGGTAAATGGCGGTAGTATTAGATAGATGGTATTAATAAAACCCACGGTATTGGCCCGTGGTATTGCATGTATGAGTCATATATAAAGGATAGAGTCTCCCTGCGAGGAGTATCGTGTCTTGTTTTGTAATCGAGCTCTGCTCTATTGGAGGTTGCCCCCTCGAAGAGGCCTGTGAACATTTCTCTCTGAGTAATAAAATCATTGCTATTCTGTGTTCTGGTTATTTTTCTCGCATATTCTCTGTTCGGTATTGCTTTGCAGGTTAAGAAGCATAACAGAAAGGGAAAGGGAAGGTGTCCCATTCCAAATCTAGTTCTTCCCATGGTGGCAAGGAGATTGACAAATTGAAAGTGAGATGCTTTCATTATTATGAGGTTGGCCATTATGCTATGAATTGTCCATAGAAGAAATCCAAGAAGGGATCCTCGAAGGGATCAGATGATGAGGCATTAGCCTCACAGTTCGAATTGGATTTCACCCTCATTGCATATATGGTTTCATCGATGGTGGGGTGTGTTTGGTACCTAGATAGTGGAGCCTCATTCCACATGACCGGTGACAAGAATCTTTTCAGTACCTTGGAGGAGAAGGACCTCTAGATGTGCATCGAGATGGGTGATGATGGAAAGTACCATGTTTCACGTGAAGGTATGGTTGTGTTTCAGAGGGAGCATGGGGCTCCTCTCACCCTGACTGATGTAAACTATGTGCCAGGTTCGAAGAAGAATCTCGTGTCTGTTGCTATGCTGGAAGACAAAGGCTAGGATGTAGTCTTTAGTAAAGGAAAGGCATTCTTGAGGCATATTGGCACTAGACAGACCAAAAGGATTGGGATTCGAGTAAAGAATCTCCACAAGCTGGAGGTAGACGACTGTGCTGCATTGAGTTCCAAAGCAGAGTTGGTGTAGAGCCAAGATACTGGTGAGCTATGGCATAGAAGATTGGGCCACTTACATCATGGGCCTTGAATATCATGCAACAGATTTCTATCGGACATCCCAAGGGAAAAATGGAGCAAATGGATACATGTAAAGGTTGTAACTTGGGTAAGTATGTGAAATATTCCTTTTAGGATTGAGACAGTAGAGCTGGAGAAATCTTGGAGCGAGTTCATATAGATGTGTGTGGACCATTCTCTATAGCCTCCACCGCTAAACAAAGGTACTATGTTATTTTTATTGATAATTTTTCTCTTAGATGTTGGATCTACTTTATGCAAAAGAAGGATCAAACCTTCTCAAGGTTTTTTGAGTTCAAAGCCTTGGTAGCGAAAGAATCTAGAAAGAAAATAAGGGCCTTGCCCAACGACAATGGTGGAGAGTATGCCTCCCAACAGTTTAAGGACTTCTATGTAGTAGAAGGAATTAAGCGAGAGTTGATGGCACCCCATAACCCACAACAGAATGAGGTGGCCGAAAGGAAGAACAGATCGATTGTGGGAGTAGCTCGGGTGATGCTGCATGACCAAAGCCTACCACTTCATTTGTCGGCTGAGGCATGCAATACAACAATATACTTGCAGAACAGAAGCCCACATCGTATACTGGGGATGAAAACACCAATGGAGGTCTTTTCCGGGAAGAGACCAGATGCGCGTCACTTCAAGTTCTTTGGATCATCGATTTATTGCCATGTGACCAAAGATGCCCAGAAGATGCTAGATCCAACAGCTGATTTAGGGATACTTGTGGGGCACACTGATACACCCCACAACTATCGAGTGTTCTTGCCTGCCAGTCAGAGGATAGTGGTACACAGATATTTGAAGTTTTATGAGCATAAATCCATGCGAGTATCACTTGAGAGGGAGCTCAAGTTGCATGTAGAGGAGGAACTTTTAGTTCCTAAGGAGGAGGAGCATCTGATTGATGTGGAGCAGCCGCATGTAGAGGATCCGAGAGCGGAGACATCCACTCATGCAGAGTCTTCCAGAGATGGGTGGAAACATTCAAGGGAAGCTGACAGATTGGTGATGGATGTGAGAGAGAATGTGGGACAACCATCCTATCAGTGCAGAAAGAGGAGATCAACCGAGCATTAGACTCATTACATGGCCCTGGTTGGGGAGTGTGTAGAGACCGAACATTCTTCCTTTGAGGAAGTAGTGTAGCAACTAGTCTGGGTTGATGCTATGATGGAGGAGTACTACTCCATCATTCGAAATAGTGTTTGGGATGTCATCCCAAGACCAGAGGACAAGTCAGCAGTGAGTTCCCGATGGCTTTACAAGGTAAAGCAAGCAGCTGATGGGAGTGTTGAGAAACATAAGGCAAGGTTTGTTGCCCGTGGTTTCTCCCAGGTCGAGGGGTTCGACTACGATGAGACTTTTGCTCCTGTAGCAAGGTACCCATCTATCAGATTGATGTTGGCACTATAAGCTTAGATGGGTTAGAAGATCCATCAGATGGATGTGAAGACTATGTTCCTCAATGGGAAGATTGAGGAAGAGGTGTACATTAAGCAGCTATAAGGTTTTGAGACGTTTGATTGTGAGTCGCATCTGTGCTGACTCAAGAGAGCTTTGTACAGGCTTAAGCAAGCACCTCATGCTTGGTACACCTGGATCAACAGCTATTTCCCTAGGTTGGGCTTCACCAAGAGTGAAGCGGATGCAAACCTTTACCACATCATGGTAGAAGGTAAGCCATTGATCATTGTTCTTTATGTTGATGATCTGATATTGACAGGTGATGATCAATTGATCAAGTCTTGCAAGGAGGACCTTACAAGAGAGTTCGAGATGAAATACATGGGTCTTATGCACTAATTTCTAGGCATGGAAGTGTGGCTTAAGGATGGGGAAGTGTTTGTGTCTCAAGCCAAGTATGCCAATGAGATACTCAGGCGATTCCACATGGAGAAGTGAAAGCCCATGCAGACTCCTCTAATTAGTAACTGGAGGAAGGAGGATGCTCCTTCAGGTTAGGTAGTAGCTTCTACTGTTTATTGGCAGCTTGTGGGTTAATTTATGTATCTAGTGAACACAGGAGCAGATTTGTGCTTTTCAGTGAACCAATTGAGTCAAGCTATGGTTCAGCCTACCAATCTATTTTGGAAGGCAGAGAAGCATGTGCTGAGATACCTCAGATGCACATCTTAGTATGGATTGTGGTACAAATGGACAAAGGGAGTGAAGCTTCAAGGCTTCATAGATGCAGATTGGGTAGGGAGTCCATCAGACTAGAAGAGCACTTCAGGAGGAATCTTCAACCTTGGTTTAGTTGTAGTTTCTTGGTACAATAGGAAACAGAGGTCAGTTGCACTTAGTTCAACAGAGGTTGAATACATGGCTGCCAGTTAGGCAACATGTGAGGCCATTTGGATGTGGAAGATTCTAGTTGGATTGTTTGGTCAGAGGATGGATCCAACTGTGATCTATTACGATAATCAGAGTTGTATCAAACTCTTTGAGAATATAGTATTTCA
Organism: Pinus taeda; assembly: GCA_000404065.3. NCBI lineage: Eukaryota > Viridiplantae > Streptophyta > Pinopsida > Pinales > Pinaceae > Pinus > Pinus taeda. The sequence continues at coordinate 65,262 of APFE030624532.1, forward strand.
TGACAGGTCCAAGCACAATGATATTCGGTATCATCATCTTCGAGACTGTGTGATCAAGAGGATCATGTTGTTGCTGTATGTTTCGACCGAGGAACAGGATGCAAATATTTTGACTAAGGCATTGTCAAAACGCAAGTTCAAGTTCCACAGAGATAAGATTGGCGTGACAGATAATCCCTTTCTTGTTGAAAGGGCATGTTGAAAATAGAAACAAGAAATGCTAAATATAGAAGTACTAAAAATAACATTGCTATAAATAGCATTTCAGGATACATTCCAATTTTAGTTAGTCCCTGAACTAAAATTGAGAATTAAAATTCGAATTTGATTTTAGCAACTGTTTGAAAAATAATTAATTAATTCATCTTGAGTTAATTAGTTGGATAAAATCAAACATGAAGTCTATGTGAAGACATGCAATAGTTTTCCCTTTGATTGAGGAAGTTATCCCTTAATTAAAGTGATCAGGATGAGTTGTAATTAGTTAGCTCAGTTAACTGAGTTAAGTCCAATTAGATTAGTTGCAACAGTTTGTGGAACTGAATGTGAGTTCATTTAGTTAATGCATGCATGCATGTAACTATTGCACTTTAGATAACTAAATATTCTCTCATAAATAACTCATGCATGTCAGTTCAGTCAGAGATCCAGTTGAGATCAAATGATGGGATAGTGTACTATCAGTTGCAGGAATATTCCATTGTGGATATCTCTTGCTTGCAGAAGGAATTCATTCCTTGGAGATTGTGTAGTTACTTTTGAGTTTGGTGAGTTGTGTGAGAGGTGAATTCACATAGGTGGTAGCCAGAGGACCCGGGAGAAACTGCGCAAGGAAATAGGAGGCTTGGAGGATTAGAGGAAGGCATATGTTGTGTCTATTCAGTCTATGAGCAACATTGAGGGATTGTACCGAGAGCTGGATAACTTGTGAGCTAAATATTTGTGTAATCCGAAGATATTTCCACTTGTATGATAATACAGATAGAGGGGTTTTTAGTTGAGAATTTCCCCAGAGTATTCTTCTGCGTTCATGTGTGATTGATTTCTCATTCTCTGTTATATGTGTTCTATTTGATCTTGCTCAAAATCGATTAAGCTTCCGCAAGTTTGTTTGTAAAAGTAGATCAAGTATTTTGCTTTAGTATATTGCATTATCAGCTGATCTATAGTGGGAATTTTCTACAAAATTTATAGAGAAAAATATACTAACCAATAAAAAATATTGGGTATATAGTTGTTTTATTCTCTTCAATAGCTTTCCTTTGACTCCTCATATGCCCCATTCTCAGCTCTGAGCAAAGATATACGACCCTTTAAAGTTTGGCTAATTTTCCTAATTTGTTCTTATAATGCCACATGCAACTTTTTGCTAGTTTTTCAAAAATTTGGATGCCAAGCTTCTAATTCTAGTTCCATGGATGTATTCTCTTTTCTAATATCTTTCTATTGACTCTTTATGTGCACTAATCTGAGCTTTAAGCAAGGAGTTATGCCTCCTGGAAGTGAACTAGTGCCTTATTTATCTCCTACAGAGGTGTAATTTTCACATTTCACACTTAGAATATCTTATTGGAATGATCTCACTAAAATATTTCATTTAAGTGAAAAATATTATGTGTACATTAGAACACATGGTTCTCTATGTTTATAGCTTTAAAAAACATTGTTTAGAGCCTCAAAAACACTCCTGAAGTTTATGACTTGAAAAACGTAAGCATGCTACTTCGCTGATGTGGAATGCTGATGACCCTAATGTTGCATTGATTCTACTTGGCACCTTGGTATTCTTCCGTGTAATTACCTAGGCCCACTTGTATTGGCTCATCACATTTTGACCACCCTACTCCTTCACTTTATTTCCCTATCCTTCTCCTCTCCTTTTCCTTTTATTTCTTTTTCCTTATTTTTCTTTATCTTTCTCTCATCCCTGCTTGGGCCTACTAGTCCCCTTGACACCTTATCATGGTTGATGGAACAAGGGGGTCCCATCTCCTTTAGTTCCTAGTCCACATGGTGCATCATCATATGTTGCGAGGATCGGTGAGTACCATCACACCACCATATTCCCTTTGGGTGCACAAGTTGTACCCTTGCTAGATCTAATGATGGGGATCGACCGATGATAGATGATTGAGATCACACTTGGGTGTTTGGGTTTGGGTGAGGTTAATTTTCCCCACGCATCTTAAAGATCTAATACCATCTATTTGATATATCGAAATTGATGATTGGCCTCAAGAAATTTGGTATATTCCCTAAACCTACTTCCAAAACACTCAAAAACCACTTCTAGTATCAGTCAAAATAACATGGGCAACATGATATCTATATCAATATCCAACCTTGCCATGATGTGACACAAACTCCTAACTTTTCAATCATGGCCTTGCCATCTACCATAGTGGTACTATCACATCGCCTAACATGTGGCACTACATAACCTCACCACATCATCAAGTACAAAAAAATTTAAAAATTTAGAATTTTCCTATTTTGTTTGAAGTTTCAAAATTCACCCATTTTTCCAATTTTTGGTTTGGGCCACCCTTGAGGCCTCAATTTGAGCTTACCATGCCTACTTGGCCTTGTGCACTAAATCTCAACCTTACTGCACTAAGGTAAACCCTTGACCTCAATTGTCGACATATTTGTCCTCAAAACATAGGGATTTTTCCCAATTCACCCATAGCTACACATGAAACCTTTGAATTTAGCTATTATAAGCTTTCACTCTCTCAATTAAGAGATAAAAATTGGGGCTTTTGACCCCTACACTTCATTTTCTAGAAATTCCCTTAATTTACCCCTAAATTCACTTTGGGAAATGTGTCAAACAATTTGCAAACCACCTTTGCAACATTTTCCTCTATATTTTTTTTTTTGCTTAGTGGTTGCATATATCCCATGCATGCAAGGTGTTGTAGATCACTTTTATACCACCTTGAAATGTCCTCTACCATCCCAAGCTAGGACATGCTACCATCATCATTGTTTTTGATACCAAAAAGTCTAGATTCTCTAGACCTAGCTAATATGATTCATTTGATACCATGATTTTACCAATGCATATGAAAAAATAATATATGATGTAGTTCAACATTGCACACTAAGACATATAATTAGGCATGTATAAAGATGTATTAAGATAACAAATACAATCCTAACACTTACCTTACCTTTATAAAATGTCCACTAATTTTATATTAACGTAAGACATTACTCTTAGTGTTAGGCTTGCTATTCCAGGTTTCTCAATAACAAGCCACCCTGGCTGACACCATAAAGACTAACAAGAACATTTCTCACTCACCTCAATTCCCTTCGGTTCATAATTTACCTAATCAGCACCCATCCCAATAATCAGCATCCTTTCCCAGAGAGAGGATCTCCTTCTTTGCAACCATAGTCCCTCCATTAAAGCTATAGTGTACCTTGCCTAGGAAAATCTCTATATTCTCTATATTGAGATAACAGGGATGCTTTTGGGATGGTTTTACACTACTTTTTCATGTAATTCTATTGTAATGTCCTGCATAATACTCAGCTTGGCCAGCCATACAATTCTGAGCCTCATGTTATCAAAAGATGGTTACTGTCAACACACATAATGCGTAGTACTCTTTCGACATATTTAATTTTGTTGAATCTAGGCATTTTGCTAAATCAGAATCACTAACGTTAGTTGTCGGCTTCGAAGTAGCATTAGCATCTGCCAAAGTCGTCGAAGTAGGCAGACTTCCTATTACAAAGAATGGATCGACCTCTGAACATATAGAAACCTGAAGTGTAGATGGTCGATTAACTGAAGCCATGATATTGATAACTGGAACTTCCTTCTTGTTCCATAAACTGCAGCTGAAATCTAAAAAATTTCACTACAGTAATCCATGATTCTGGGTTGGAGAGCAAATAAACATCTCTTATGTCACATCCTATTGAGTCAACTTTGGGGAGGAGGTCGAGCTGCGAGCAAAAATTGCGGTCTGGGATAGTGTCCCCGAGAAAGAACACGCAAATTCAAAGGGGTGAAGTTATCACTAGCATTGATAACGCGTAGATTTAATGATGACAAGGTAGATAGTCATTGGAACTGTTCAAAGGTCAAACTTTTTACTACCTCCAATGATGGTGAGAAAGGGGCAATTTTTTCTAACTCGTTAACAAACTTCTATGTAGTTGTCATCAATGAGAATTATGTGCAAGGGTAATTGACTATTTTAAAGTGGGTTGAGGTATTACCATGATGGATAGACGATTTTTCCTTTCAAACCAAATCTAACTTCAATTTAAACTAGGCCTAGCTTGGAAAACTTTGTTTCTCTATGTATCAATTAGAAATATTTCTCTCCGTCTTACTCTCCCTTCCCCACCCTCTTTACTTTTTCAAGAGAAAAAAACAACTTCTTCCTTTAATGAAATGAAAGATAGTTACATATACCTAAGTCAGTGATTGATCAATGATCCCAAAAATTACAAAAAAAACTGTGGGAGGTGTTGGGACAACAAAATGGCTGAAATCAAGGCCAAAGCCTCCACATTAGATGCTGGAAACTAATAAAAAAAGTCTAGTACATAGAGAAATGACAATCTGCAAAATACAAAGAAAAATGCCCATTGTGTTTAGAGTAAATGCCAACAAGGCCAATCCAGAAGGGTTTGTGACAATAAAACAAAAAGAACAAAAAAAAATGCTAGCACTAGATAAATAAGGGCCCCGAGATGATGATTAAGCCCTTTACTAGGTAATCATATCTAATTTTCCCAAGCAAGATAGAGACCCCTCGCTTGGAAAGTTGATCTACTAATGCATTCTTCTCCTAGAAGATGTGGCAGAAGGAAATGGAATTAAAAGACACCCTCATAAATATAATTTTCTCCAAGCAGTGGAGTAAAGATGGCACTAAAAGAGAGTGATACCCAATGGCCCAGTCAATGGTTGCCTTCGAATCTCTAGTGATTAAGATCTCATCTACAACAAGCCACGATGCACAACGCATCACACCCTATAATGCCAACACCTCTGCTCTCACATTGGTGCCAAAGCCCCTAGACCAGAAGAAATGGAAGGCCTGGGAAGGACGAAGGATGCCAATAGTATCACATCCACATGCACCACCCATAGAGGCACCGTAAAAAAAACCAATAAGGTAAATGTTATCTAGACTCTTCTATGTCCATCTGCATTTATGACATATAGGTCTCCAAGGACCAATTTCCATGAAAAAGGCCATGATTCTCAATGAAGTGAATCTCAAATCTAGAGCTATATTCTCAAATATACATTCATTCCTGTAGTGCCAAATACCCCATAAGATGTATGGTGGAATTTCGTGAAAGTTTGATGGCAATTGGACCAGCTAAGGAGACATGAAGTAATGGAGGATCTTTCCACATTCATAGAAAACTTGAGAGAATAAGAGACCTCCTCCTAAATGGATATTACGAAGGGACAATTCATAAATAGGTGTATAATCTCCTTACTTGCCGCTCTACACAGTGGACAAAATCTTGGACCTTGAAATCCTCTCTTTGCAAGGTTATCCAAGGTAAGAATTCGATTATGAACTACCAACCATATAAAACATTTAAGTTTTGTTGGAACCTCCCACCTCCACATATGGGCCAACCTATGGTGTAAGGATCCTTTCGATTCTGATTGTTAATGTAAGAGTATACTACTTTAGCTGTGATGTTGCCACCATGGGAGCAACCACCCCATGTGAGACTGTCCACCTTGTCTGAAAGACAATCCCTCCTTGGCTTAAGTAAGCTCGGTAGGCTTCCCATTCAACTTTTAGGTTTGGAGGTAGATCCAACTCCTCTGCATGCATCCTTATCTCTCTCACTTTTTGATTCTCACTCACTCTCTCCCCTCACTCACCAACTCATTCTTCCGCACCCCCTCCCTCTCTCTCTCTCTCTCTCTCTCTCTCT